>CM062293.1:13861848-14000422 GCA_031216915.1 Pictodentalium vernedei | reverse complement strand
AAGAAATCCCTTTGTTTGGGGTACCCCCACCAACCCTAAACAATTATGCCGACCCTAAAAAATTTACAAAGTAAAAGTTGCTCATTTAGGACATTGTAACCCTAATTTTTATTGGACTTCAACTGTGAATTTGAAACCTATTTTGAGGTTAAAGCTTTCAAAAATACATGTAGAAATAAATATATCAAACAGTATAATTGCAGAGCCAGTGGCAAGTTCCAGTTCAGCCAAGGAAACCGCATTTGATAAATTGATCATTTTATAGATACAGTGTTTTACCATTGGTGTTGAAGGTCTTGAAAATTAATGAATATCATGTTGAGTTTCGTGTATTGATATTGAAGCCTGAATCTTGGCTTGCAGTCTTGAAAATGTTATTGGTGCAAGTCTAATGTTTTGAAATATGCGCTATATAAATCTTACCTATTACTTTATTATTATTATTATTATAGTGTACAACTGTTTTTTTTTAATTCCATTCAAATATATACATAGAAATCACCGAGAGTGGCCAGCAGATGCATGGATATTGCATTCAAGTGAAGTGTGTGGTCATTTTGGTAATTCGATGCTTGTTTTATTTTTGTCCAAAGCCAGATGGCGCTCAGATCTCACACTGAATGAGGTGATTTTTATCATTTCATTTATTTGTCATTCGAAAGAAAGTTTATTTAATACATCATTACAATTATATTGTGGGACCAAAAAAGTTATTTATTAGGCCTACCAGGCTCAGGCCTGGCATTCTGAAAAATGCAGGAGGGCAAAAAATCGCTCTCCTCAATCAGCTTAGGAGAGCAATTAGCTTTACACAGCATTTTAAGTATCCAGTTGAACAAACTCATTGAAACTGAAACCAACAGACTACATCAGTGATTTTATTAACTTTACTAAGGTAAAGCAAAATCTCTTAGACATCTAGATGTCTCACTCAACAACCGGACACACACTTGACAAGACCTGTGTGTGTACCCAGACCTGTTGTCCAAGAAAGTCATATGCCCCTTGGGGGGTTGAAGGTGGTAGCGGTAGGCATATGACTTTCTGGGACAAAAGGTCTGCTTGAATCTACAGCCACATCCTGGTGCAAGTGCTTCAAGTGACAGGATAGTAGTAATGGTAGTATATTATAGTGTCAATATTCCTTGAATAATTACCCCTCAAACTGTGATGTCAGTTGCTGAACTTGAAACTGACAGAAAAAAAAATATTGCTGTGGCCCATTTTGCTTCAAATGATTGCAGCTGTGCTTCGGTATGGTTGCAGCCATTACCTTTCACCACTAAACCACTTTCAAAATGAAATTACGTGATGTTAGGTGACTTCGAAGTTAAATTACATTTTTGCTTTACAACAAAAATTTAATGTGAGCATAATACATTTAATCTCAATCATCCCAGATCAAAATATTTAGGAGGGCAATTTTTCGCTCTCCTTAATTCTTTCAGGAGGGCAGTAAGGAGAGCTGAAAAATCGCTCTCCTGAAATTGACAAGCCTGCAGGCTCTGATTTTTTCTGTGATTTCCACCCTTTTTGTTGAACACATTACACAAAGTGACAGGATTCAAGATTGTGCAGTTAACCCTTTACCTAACATGAAAAGCAGACGACACTTGCAAAAAAAATTCTTGAATAACTAATTTTTTTCATTTTTTGTCTCAAAAACATAGGTTATGACCCCTCGTTGGAACGAGCTCGATGAGCTCGTTCCAACGAGGGGTCATAACCTATGTTTTGGAGACAAAAAATGAAAATATTTTGAAAATTAATTGACGATTTTTGGGAATAGCGCTGGCCGGTTTTGGCCGTTACGTTGGGTAAAGGGTTAAATAACTTTGCATGCCCCAACGGATGGTTATCTCACATTCAAGTCGGTCAGTGTTTTTAAATAACCAAAACCGAGTTGTACTTTTGGTTAACCTCCGAGTACTAATTAAAAGTGAAGAGGGTCAGAATTTCAGAAAGCAGCTACCCAGAATCAAGGAGAACTTGCATTTCTATTGTCGCTTCTCTTGATATATGCTAGTATGCATTTAGCTGACATTTTGTTGATTCTACAAAATCTATAGAGTTGTAAATTTGAATACCCATAAGTGAAGCAAACTCTACAGATTTTAATCTCTTTTCAGTCTCAGTTTCGGTTTCCACTTAGAAACCAAGCTTTCGTTTTGGTTTGGTTAAACCGACCAGCTCTACTTCTAATACACATAATTAATCAACTGTGATTTATCAAATTCCAGCCTCGCTTTTATATTAACAAGAGCAATGCTAACGCATGTGCTTATGCCCCCGCAGATAGCAAAGTCAGGCTTGCATGTAAATAAATAACTTCTGAATGTTTGAAGAGAATTGGTTCATCCAAACAACCCCATAGGTTATGGTACAAGAAATAGAGACCAAAAACAAACAGGGGCCATAACTCTACCAAACATGAATGGACGAAATGCTAGGTACTAGGGCATCCGTTCCCACAAGCTGCCTTATCACCATACCAAAGAATATTAAAATCAGACAACTGATGCTCGAGTTATAATACAAAATGTTCGTAATATATGGACGGACATACGGAAGAACAGACAGATGGATCGAGACCTTGACAATATACCCACGAAAAAAAATTGGGGGGGCATAATTAAAGCTGTATATTTTATGAACAATCGCGCTTCCAATAACTATACTGAGCCCTCAAAACAAATGGTTTGATTTTTCAAATCACAAGAAAAAGGTGTGTAAAAGCAGATGTAAACAGCAGTTTTTCATGACATATGTCAATTTTCAATTACGATGATTCTGGTCAACTTTCCTTGGAAATTCTTGAGAAAGAGAGAGGTTCATGTGACAAAATTAAGACATAACTGAAATTCTCATGACCTTCATGCAGAGATGAAAGAGATGTGGCTCCCTGTGTGTGGCTCCGACAGATTTTATGTCATCGCATATATGCATTAAATCATGAAATTTATGGTTTCAAAGGTTGTAGATAAACTGAATTCAGGTAATTTTCAAGGAATGTGGTGGAAAATCAAGAACTTTTCAAGGAAAGAGTCTAAATTCAGGAATTTTTCATTTGCCATTCCAGTGAGGGGCTGTAAATCTATTTTTGAGACAAAAGATTAAACAATAATACTACTTGAATAGCATTGGACGCCAATGGACTATTTCTACCATGATGATAGGTAAAGGCGTGATCAAAATGGTTACATATATGTACACTTAGGTCTAAAAAAAAAAAGAGGCGTTTGTTTCTGCTAACGGATTGAAAAAAGAATAGGGTCAGCAGGTAGGATAAACTTATTTTGATTTTTTTGTTTTGTGAAGACATTTTTCAAAAAGTAATCAGTAATCACGATTAACACATTGTCAGTCACCATTGTTTTGTTTTAAGCTAGAATTATGGTACCGTATTAGCCCAAAATGCATGCTAGACTATCCTTAGAGTGCCCACAAATGGCACATGGATATAACTTGCCAAGTTCCATGACTCGATAGGCTTGGGGGGGGGGGGGGGGGGGGGGGGGGGGGGGGGGGTTTGCAGGGCACGAAATTTGAGGCGAACGATCGTTTCGTTCGCCCAAACTCAAAATCGGGCGAACGATAAATAGGTTAACGAAAAACATCCGGGTGTGAACGCTCCAAACACTCAGGCTTGAATTTTTCCGCTCAAGAAATTTCATCTCATCAATTAATGGGACATAACTCCCTTTCTTTTGCGTTGTTTTTAGCAACTGATATCTCCGATAATTACGTCATCGGAACACCACAAGTCTTCAGTTTTGATCATTTCCGCCAAAATGTCGCACGCAAACAAAGAGTCAGTCACGGTTAAAACATTTAAAAAGTTAAAAAATTTATAGTAATTTATATATTTTTTATACTTACCAATGACCCAGACTTAGCTGGTGCTAACTCTAACAAAACCAGGGCCAAACACAAATTTTGCCCCCCCAATCCCCAAAATTTGCATCCAAAACCAAAAGAAATCATGTCCTATAGGACGTCCATACTACGCCCCCACTGCGCATGCGCAGTGTCAAGGACGTCACGAAATTGGCGCCAATTATCATTCTTACTGGCAGTGCCTGGTCAGCGCTATGTACTCAGCGGGGAGGCAAGAGTTCCCAACTCCTGGGAGGGCCATCCCCGTCTGGGTCATTGGTAAGTATAAAAAATATATAAATTACTATAAATTTTTTAACATTTTTATACTGTACCAATGACCCAGACTTAGCTGAATAGTAAAAAGGCTGGAGGGCCTAGGACATAGAGGAAAATCCAATAAGCTCAACTATATAATAAAGAGGTAACCCCTTAAGGAGAAAAGGAGTATTAGGCTTTACATGTATCTTTCTTATTTAATATTAAATTAGAAAGATACAATACCCTTAATAATTGAGCACAATAATATTCAAGTTCTCTATTAACATCCAGTATAACCCTTATACTAATTATTTTTAAAGTAAGCCAATAAATAAAGTAGTCCAGAGAATTGAGACTCTTTATAATCTTTTAAAAGTGTCCGAGTATTGTATATTAAAGCCCGTTTGACACTTGACATATACAAATGCTTCACACCGAGCTACACTTTAAAAATAAGACATGAATGAATTTTAACATTAATATTACACTTTAAAACCATCCCGGAAGCGACTCAGAAATACTGACTTTGGAGGAGGCATTCCCTTGCTTTTCACTATAAAGCAGGTGACCTAAGGGAACACCCCCCCCCCCCCCCCCCTTCCCCTTGCCCTGGGTCAAATGGCCCAGAGCGAAGAGGGCAGCCGGACGGAGTCACTGCCGGAACAGAAAGCCTGCATAACTATAGTTGCAACTGTTTAGTGGACGACATTCTGAGCAACAGATAACGGACCTAAACAATGTAGGTCTCCAGAAATGGACTCAATATTTCTGAGATAAAAATTCGTGAATGTGGATGGCTGAGACCAATAAGCAGCCTTCATTAAATCTGTAATAGCAACACTATTAGCATAAGCCCAAGAAGTAGCAAGTGCTCTTACTTCATGAGCGGAAATCTTAAGCACAGACTGCTGAGAAGATAAACTCTCATAAGCAGTACAGATAGTTAATTGAATCCATCTAGCAATAGATGGATTCAATTAACTATCCGTACTATTAGGCATCAAAGACAGAAAGAAACGTTTCCGTCCCTTTCTGATAAACTGAGATCTCTGTTTATAGATACGTAACGCTCTAACAGGACAGAGTAAAGGCCTACGCCCGTCTGAAGACGGAAGAGCCTTAATAACAATAGGTTCCGGATATTTATTAGGAGCCTGATTCTTAGCTAAAAAACCCACATTAGTAGTGAAGGTGATAGTTCCCGACACTACGATAGTGAGAATCATCCACCGACAGAGCATGAAGCTCACTGACTCTTCTAGCAGAAGAGAAAGCTAAGAGAAAAGCTGTCGTATAAGATAAGAATTGAAATCTACTGTCCCAAGAGGTTCAAATGGCTTTTCCTTCAATTTAAGAAGAACCCAAGCTAAATTCCATTTAGGAATTAATCTAAGAGTTCTGGGTCTATTTATCGAGAAGTTTCTAACCAACTTAGATAAAGAGACATTAGATCCAATTTGTAAACTATCATGATGTGCATAGGTATCAGATAACATAGACCTATAACCCTTAATAGTAACAGGCTGCAGTTTGATTTCGTCAAACAAGTATACTAGAAAGTTTGCAATGTCTGGTATAGAGGGATCAAAAATATCTACAGAATGATCCCTACACCAACGGCGAAAAAACCTTCCACTTAGCCGCATAGTTTAGCGAAGAGGAGGTCCTCCTACAGTTAGAAATCGCGTCCACTGCTCGTCCTGTAAAGTGCTTGCCATGCAAGAAGGACCGCACAACGGAAAAACATGAAGGTTGAGACCTTGCGGGTTGTGATGGAGTTGACGCGATTTCCCCTGCGAAAGAAGATCCTCCCGTGGAGGAAGCTTTCGCGGTAGGTCCCACAACAGACACCTGAGTAGATTTATCCACAGTCTCTGTGGCGACAGAGATGCTACCAACAGAATCTTGCATTGAGATTGTTTTATCTTTTGCAATACTTGTTGAATTAACGGCGCTGGAGGATACGCATATCCTATCATTCCGTCCCAAGGGATCGACAGAGCGTCTACTGCAAATGCTCTTGGATCCGGACACGGGGACACATACGTCTGCAACTGATTGTTGAGATGTGTCGCAAATAAGTCTATCATTGGCCGTTCCCATTGGTAGCAAATCTGATTGAATACTTGTTTGTTGAGAGTCCACTCCGACGGCAACAAGCGACCCTTTCGTGAAAGGGAGTCTGCTAGCACATTCAGACGACCCGGTATGTGACGGACCGAAAGAAGAACCTGATGTTCTAGCGCAAACAGAAGGATTCTTTCCGTTAGACTGAACAACGGAACTGAATGAGTGCCTCCCTGATTCCGTATATACGCCACTACTGTCGTATTGTCGGATTGGATTTGGACATGAGCATTGTGAATAATGTCCATCCAATGACGTAACGCAAGCCAAATTGACATCATTTCCTTGATGTTTATGTGCTTGTACAGGAATTGCGGATCCCAAAGACCCTGGCATCTCGAATCCGTTGGGATCAATGATGCACCCCAACCTGTTTGACTGGCATCCGTCATAATGGTAAAACTCGGATCCGACAACTGCAGCGGAACTCCCTGAGTTAACCACTGAATGTTTGCCCAAGTCTGAATCTCTTGTTTCACTTGATCTGACAAGAGAGCGTCTACGTCGAGCGAATGAATTTTCACACTCCAATTCTGAGTCAAGAAAATTTGGAGAGGACGCGTGCGTAACCGCCCCATCAGAATGAGATCCGCAGCGGCTCCGCACAGACCTATCAGTCTCATAAATTCTCTCGCTGTGACTTTGTCTGCGTGCAGACAATAGCAAGCGTAACAACTGACTAATTTCGCTCTGGTTAACGGCAGACGAACGAGATTGTTGTGCATCTCGAAGCTCATTCCCAGATGTGTGAATGACTTGGACGGCACCAGATCCGACTTCTCCTCGTTTACTATAAAACCGAGACGTCGGAGCAATAGAAGTAGATTCTGAACATCGTTCTGAAGCGTTAACTCGATGCCGTACCTCTGAAGAATGTCGTCCAGGTAGGTCGACGTTACCGCAGACGAATGAGCTCGGAAATAGATCATTACCGAGTTCATTACCCGAGTGAAAGCCCAGGGTGCTAGATTCAGTCCGAAGCACATCGCCCGGAATTGATACACCACTCCTAGGACTGCAAAGCGTAGATACTTTCTGAATGTCGGATGTACCATGACGTGAAAGTACGCATCTTTGAGATCTATGCTTGATGCATAATCGTTCACCCGAATACTCGCTCTGACCGACCGAATCGTCTCCATATAAAATTTCGGAGCGACAATCAGCTTGTTTATCCAGCTCAAATCTATGACTGGACGGAACGAGCCGTCTGGTTTCGGAACCAGAAACAGATGGCTGTAGAATCCCGGAGTCTCCTGGTTTTCTACGACCTCTACCGCGTTCTTCATTAAAAGAGACTGCACCTCTGATAATAGAGCGTCTCTTTTCTGCGGATTTGACGGAAGTTGAGTCCACTTTGGACTTCGAGTTAATGGAGGCTTTCGTTTGAAGGATATCTTTAGGCCTTCCGAAGTCACTCCTCTCACCCAAGGGTCGTCCGTAATCGACGCCCATTCTTGTGAAAAGCTCGACAACCTTCCGCCAACCGGTACGCGATAGAGGTTTAAGCCATCACCTCCTGGACCTGCGAGGCCTACGGTAGGAGAAACGTCCTCCACGACCCACACCTCGTCCCGTCGACCTCGGGGCGTCCGACCGGTTGTCCCGGCCAGAAGGACGTCCCGAACGAGAGTCGCTACCCTGACGGTCTCTCGAATAAGACCAAGAGGACGCATCGGAACCTCTATAGGAACCTCTCTTGGGCGCATTAGACCCAGAAGTGCCTGTCTTATTCTTGTCTGCCGTATCCGACTTCTTAGAAGCAGATTTGAACAACAGAGAATCCGAAGCTTTCTTTGTAATTTTATCATAAATAGCAGAAAGCTTGCCATCAAAGAGAAGTTCTCCGGAGACCGAAGCGACTCTAAGAGAGTTCTTCACCTTAGTATCCACGAGTGTGGATGTAGCTAGGGCTGCGTCACGTCTAACCAACTCCAGGTTTGCCACTGAAAGGGCGGAGTTACACGTGGAATAAGCTACTGCCCTTGAAAGAAGTCTTAAAGAGGATTGTATATCCTGAAATTCTTTCCCTTGAAGGCGCAGTGATAATGCCTTAGTAAGGTGATCTGCGTAAGATAAGGCATCTAAATTGGCTCTGTTAGACGAAATAGCTGTTTCCAACACCGCGGTTGGAATAGAAGCCGACGACGGTAATGATAGCTCTAAGTCTTCCGCCTCATCGTCCATACGCAGAGGAACTCTCGGAATACCCTGTCCTGCCGTGTCGAATTTATTCCTTGCATTAATGAAAGGCAGGTTGAGAGTATTGGCGGACAAGAAACCTGCTTTCCCCATCTTGGAAGCAAGTTTAAATATAGCGTCGTTCAATAATTCAAATGTTCTTGCAACATTATTGGACTGCGACGGAAACTCGGGAGCGATGTCCCTGAACCGCTCAAAAAATTCAGAGTCCAATGACGCTATAATTCTCTTGTCCGGAACCGCAGCAGTCTGGCCCGACGGAACAACTTGAGGAAGAAAGTGCCGGATGAAGTCCACGGCAGCTTTATGTTGTTCCGAAAGGGATAGCTCCAAATCATCCGTATCCCTTTCACCATCCGGTCGGACCTCATGATGCTCCCGGTCGTCCGCCCCCGATGCTTCGGCGGAGCGTACCGACCCAGCACCGTCGGATAATTCCCGATCCGACACCGTTTCTGTTGGCTGCTGGGATGCTGCGATAAGCTGTGCTATCTGAACAAGAATGTCCGGCATCGAGACCTGCGGAGG
The DNA here is from genome assembly GCA_031216915.1 of Pictodentalium vernedei. Taxonomy (NCBI): domain Eukaryota; kingdom Metazoa; phylum Mollusca; class Scaphopoda; order Dentaliida; family Dentaliidae; genus Pictodentalium; species Pictodentalium vernedei. The sequence goes on along the minus strand of CM062293.1, from coordinate 13,991,428 downwards.
CGCAGTCTTCCGCTGCTTCGCCGAGGGCAGCTCCGCATCAGATGGCTCCCGCATACTTTTTCTATGCGAATGGCCGGAGTCCATCGGCCTCGTGTCCCTGGCTGCCGGATGGTGTGACCTGGTCGCCGAAGAATCCTTCATCGGCGAAGCTGGTAAGATATCGGCGGTCACGCAGCCAAGGTGCGGTCGTGTGCGCTGACGAGAAGAAGCCTTAGCAGTCTCCGCGGACTGCCTATACAACGGAGCGTCCCGAGCGACAGACGTATGCTCCGCTTGCGACACATTTTGTACCACAACATCTGGTCCCAGATGTTGTTGTACGAGAGAGGGGCCTCTCTCGCTCGCGGCCCGGCTGGACCTGGACGAGCTAGGAACCGGTCTCAAAGGCTTCCTCCGTTCTCGCTTACTATCCGCCGTCACTGGGTGTGCACATTGAATGTTTATAGTGCTCGCATCACCCAACATGTCCTCCTGGACCGCATCGGACGAACCCGGCTGCCGAACCATTCGGTGAATGGACGCTACACCGGGCGAGCTAGCGGACAACATTTGTTTAATCTCCATGAGCACTTTTGCCGCTAGCTCTGAATTCATTTGTGACGACAGAAGCGCACTTGCAGAAGATAACATGGAAACATCACCCTGTTCTTGTTCCTCTGAAATAGAAACTGAGAGAGTAGAGTGACCTTGCGGAGAAAGAGCCGGCATAGCCCTTTCTCCAGTAACAACATACCGTGACACACGTTTCCAATGTTTGTCATCCCAATATTGACATATAGAACAGGGATTAGTGCGAGAACACTGACTACAATTAATACAATGATCATGAAAGTCAGAGGAAGATTTCTTCCCATTACAATTTGAACAATACCCTTTCATTGTGAAAAGTCAACAACAAGTCCTAGTTACTCACACAAACCCCTGACACAAAGATACATAATAACATGATCCATTAATAATGAAAAAACAATTGCAAATCAAAATAATTTTGAAAAAAATATTTTTTCAACGAAGCCCAAGTTTCTGAAAAGTAATGTTGAGCCCCGATGGATCCGATGGCTAAGTGTGGTCAAAAATTTTAAATTTATATTAAATAATTAATGAGACACTTACGGATAATATAAATGTATCTTATAGTGAGATAAACTACACCAAAGGCAAACAGCCCCCCTCAAAAAAGGCTGTTGCCAATGTAAACAAACAGTGTAAAACACCAGAAAACATGACTCCAGGCCCTGAAAAAACTGGCCCGAATTCAGTCATCCAAATTACACTCTATCTGATGCAAGACAGAGACTCCCAGGGGAGAATCTGCAGAACATCAGATGGAAGATGCAGAACACAACGTTTATACACCCATGGGTGAAAACGTAACTATGGGGAAAATAACAGAAAACATTCTGTAACCAAGCAACTCTCCCAAGAAAATTTTAGAAATGAACTTTCTCAAAAATATGCCAAAAGCATGGGAGAATTGTAAGGGGGGACTTAGAAGGCCAGGGGAGAGGAAACACTGAATAAGCAGTGCAACAATTTAGCAAGAATGACAACAAGAGGCCCATGCCTCGAAAATAGGCAACTTAACATAATTTCATAAAAAATTTTAAGTACAGCCCTGATTATTTTTTGTCACTCCTTTTTCCTCTCCTCCTTCTATATCCTCCTTAGAATCACCATTTCTCCAAAAATTACGTGTCTGGCATCCTTTAAACTGAGATTTACAAGCACAAAGATCAGTGAGATGTTGACTGATGAAGGGCCAAACAGAGAATGATAATTGGCGCCAATTTTGGGACGTCCTTGACACTGCGCATGCGCAGTGGGGGCGTAGTATGGAGGTCCTATAGGACATGATTTCTTTTGGTTTTGGATGCAAATTTTGGGGATTGGGGGGCAAAATTTGTGTTTGGCCCTGGTTTTGTTAGAGTTAGCACCAGCTAAGTCTGGGTCATTGGTACAGTATAAAAATATGGCCATTTCGGGACGATTTCGAGGTAATGAATGTCAATGCAGAAGGTTATATTGAACGCTTGCAACGTCGAGTTTGTGCCGAGCATTTTATAGAGATAAAACGAGAAGCTGCCAGACGCCAGCTGAGGGGTGCACCGATGGCATCAATCCAAAGCTACGCTGATGGGATAAGCTATATTCACAAAACAAACATTCTCCGCCACATCAAAGCAGACAGGCTACACTCATGGCCAAGGATAAATTCAGAAAAACACCTGATGAACCGCATGTGGACAACAATGACCAAGTGGCCGTATCATCAGCAGATCCGGTCTGTGAACCAGCCCAGCCTAGGATAAATCTGTTCGTGGGTGTAAATACAAAGGAAGCCTACAGTAATTTGATGAGAACGGCATTGTATTTAGTCAGAAATGAGAAGAGCTTCAGAGATTTTCCGAATCTTGTGAACTTGCAGAGAAGTAATGGGGTCAAATTCCTTCATTTGTCGGGTAAGGAAAATGAAAAGGCTTGTAGAGAATTCGTCAAAACTCTCTATGATTGTATGCGCGACGACGTTAAAAACATGCTTGCAAGGGCTAACTTCTTTTCGGGCCTCATGGACGGATCACAGGCACACAAAACTGGCATGGAAAAGGAACTTATTTACAGTAAAATTGTTGTGAATGGGACGCCTGTGGAACTGATGCTCACCTGTCATGAGGTTTCTAGTAGTGATGCCAACGCAATTTGTGAGTCTTTTGAGGGGGCCTTCCTGGAGGTATTTGAAATGTTACCTGACAGGTTCTCTAAACTCATGATCGCTGTTTGTACAGATGGCGCAAGCGTTAACATGGGCTCCAAAACTGGTGCATGACCCCAAATGAAGAATGATAACCGTAAATGGCTTCTTACACTGCATTGTTCAAATCATAAACTGGAATTGGCAATGAAGGACGCTCTTCAGTCAAGCCCTGAGTTTTCGGACGTTGATGAACTTATGATGAATATGTTCTACCATTTTCGTAAAAGTGGGAAAGCCAAACGAATTTTCAAAAATATTGCAATTACCCTTGGCATAACATTTGTCGAAATTCCGAAAGTGCATGGAACTCGTTTTCAGAACCACAAGTACCGAGCGTGCAAAGCAATGCTTATAAACTATCTTCCCCTGTGTCTCTACTGTGAAAATATGATCGAAGTAAGTGGAGCCTGCAAACCCGAAACAGCCGCAAAGCTCAAAGGTTACTTAAACAAATTTAACACATACACTTATCTTGCCTCCCTAAACTTTTACAGGCAACTTCTCAAGGAAACATGTCACATTGCATATACAATGCTAAATTCATCGGCACTTATAACAGATGTTAAGGATGCTATCACTTCTGCAAAGGAAAACATAAATAAATTGGCGAGTGAAGAATCTGATTTGCCATATCCTGTGAAAATTGAGAGGGACAATGTGGTACTGACAGCTGAGGCGACAAATCTACCGGCTTCTATGGCGTTCCGTGAGAAACACCAATTAACAGAGAAACAGCAGAAGAAACTGGCCAAATACACAAATGTGCATGGAGCAGATTGGAAAATAAGAAATGTTAAACAGGGCCAAAATGCAGTAAAGAAAATCAAGGAGGTCTTATTGCCACAGGTGTCACAGCAGCTTGACAATCGTTTTCCCCAGTTCATTGAACCCGAAGCCGGAGGCAGTAATAATGCAGATTTTAAATTGTACGATGCCATGCGCATTTGTGACCACACCCTTTGGGACTTTTCGAGCAGTAGCTATGGAATTGAGGATATCAAAATACTTTCCAAATATTTTGAAGACCCTCTTGGCTTCCATAAATACTCTCTGGATTTTGCTATACGGGAATATCGTGAGTTGAAAGACTTAACTCGCACAAAGTTCAAGAAAGTCACGAACAAACTGTAGTTTTGGGACAAAATATTCTCATTCTATTCAGGAAAATTTCCCCACTTTCTGCTCTTAATTGAGTTATGTCTGTGTGTACCTTGGTCCTCGTCAACAGTAGAAAGGGGATTCAGTACATGTCGGAGGGTTTTTAATGTAAAAAGAACCTCTTTGAAGAAAACAACATTAGATGAACTTTTGTTCCTCAGAATAAACCTACCAGTGTTAGAGAAACTTGATAATGATTACGTACATTCTCTTGTGTCAAAAGCAGTGAACAAATACATGTCAAAAACCAGATATACTACAACCACAACCAAGACGGTGTCATCCTCAAAAACTCGAGGTACTGGTATTGACAATGCAACTGTAGCTGCTGAAGGAATACTTCCAACCACTTTTACTGTACCACAAAATGAGCTGCTCTGTGATGATGCTATTTCTGGAGGGTTTCAGATTTTTGATTACGAGTCAGAAAGTGACACTGGCATTCTGTGTTCATGTGATAGCGATACTGGCTGTAGTGAATCCGCATCAGACAACGAACTAATGGAAACTGATGATAGTTCTTGCAAGCCAAAAAACCACGGTGATACAGATAAGCCCATGGTCACTGAGTGTGATCGCCAGTGCTAACTGCTTTACGTAGATGCCGTATCTCCGATATATCCACATTGAGCAAAATTAATGTGACATGTGTAATAACTGTTGTAACTTGTTTCAGCTTTGAGTTCCCCAGGGGGTAAACATTTCAGTTCGACATTTCTAATAAATGTTTTGTTTGCATTTTAATATACACTTATTTAACTTCATAGAACTTCATTTTTAACGTACACCGTTACATGCTGATGTGTAATTTGTTTGCCTCCTTTCTACAGTGTCTGTCTAAATAAATCACAGAACCAGGCTCCCTCATTATGACACAGAAATTATATGCAGGTGTGTAAATTCTAGTGGTTGCAGTACTTATTAACACCATTATTTCTGGTGGAAAACGTCTTGGGATATTCATTCTTGTGCTAGCACCCACCCCCCTCCCCCCCCCCCCCCATCCCCCACGCCCTTTCCTCGATCAGCTCATTTTGAGGTACAATTAAAGCTTTGGGCACTGCCAAACTCCCTTGCAAATACCCCCGACGAGAAAAGAACTTCTTTTTTCGACAGGGGTGTTTGCGAGGTGGTGGAGTGGTGCCCGGAGCTTTAAAGCTTGCTGCTTTCGGGGGGCGGATCCAGGAATTTGCCAAAGTGGGCGCCAACTTGATGTGAAGCAACATCTGAGCCGCAAAACACGTATATGTGAGTTTAGTATCATCTCGCAAGGTTTCTGTCTGACCCATTGGGGAGGGGGGGGAGGTGCCGCCCTCTCCCGGATCCGCCTATGGCTTTAGGAATAATTGTTGCCCAAAGCAGTTTAAGCCTGAGGTTTTTAAATTGCCCAGTTTGCACATAATGAAGGAAAAGAGATTTTAGTGACGTCCCCCTCAAAACACAAGAATCTTTAGAGAAGATTGATCAATTCATTAAAATGTGATAGTTTTTTCATGAATAAGTTTCATTTATGTCCAAAACAGGACCTGCAGTTGTCCACCGACAATGCCTGGATTCGACACTGCTTTTCATTGACATTTCTGCGCACGATAGTGTTTTAAATTTTAGGTTAACCAAAAGGTTAACCACAAAATTTCGGGCGAACGAACAATAGGTTAACCATGTTAGAATGGGGTGAACGAAATATAGGTTAGCTAAATTTGTGAAATTTCGTGTCCTGGGGGGGGGGGGGGGGTGATAACATCTGAATTTTTTGACGATCAATATATATGGTGTGATTTAGAAAACACCGTCGTTTTTTTTTTTTATTTTCTGTGATTTCAATAAAATGCTTCGTCTTGGGAGGTTTAAAATAGGGTCGGTCAGGCCTTAGAAATAGTTCTATGATTATTCTGGGTGTCACAAAGTGCCGAATAAAGCATCCTTTCCGGATGGCATTTGGGCATGATTTTTCCAATTCCCCTGAACTCCTAAACCCATATCTCCAAATCCCTATCCCCAATCAAACAAAATTTAATGCACAATTGGTTCCTGAACTGGGCAGTCATGAAGCCTTTTGATCACTCAGTTAAGGATGTTACGAAACCCTGAAAGTGTTTGAATTCAAAGGCAAATGACAAGTTCCTCAATAAAATAAGAACAGTTTAACCCTTTACCTAACGAATCGGCCACATCCGCCTCCGTAATTTACAAATTAAGTAGTTAAAAAAAATAATATATATTTCAGAAAATTTCAACGGAACCATATCATGTGATCCCTCATTGGAACGAGCTCAATGAGCTCGTTCCAATGAGGTGTCACATGGTATGGTTCCGTTGAAATTTTTTGAAAAATTTAAAAAAACAAATATTAAAATAAAAAATTTTGTGACTGTCTTCATTGGGTAAAGGGTTAATAGAGAGACTAAAGAGACTGGGATGAACTGGATTCCATGTGACTGTTTGTTATAGGATTGTAGACTTTGTTTTACTAGAGATGAGCCGATTAGTAAAATGCCCCATAAGACGAATGCCGATTATTTTAGACAACAATCGGCTGATACCGAATGCCGATGTCAGATGGTTTCTTTATTATTCAAGCTGACTGCAGAAACTGGGTGATTTGCAGTAATCAGAATCCCCATCAACCCGGAAGATAACACACTTTTACCATACTGACTCGTGTCGATGCCCATACTCGTGTCGAAGCCCACCCCCCGCTTTTTCAGATTTGTGAACCAGGGTGCCCTACTCGAGTCAAAGCCCACCCCCCAAGTTTCAAATTGGATGAAAGTTGTTTGAGACAAGACGTCAAATTTACAGGCATCAAATGGAAAAACAGGTGACTTGTTGCAATACTGTACTTACCAAATAGAACTGCAATACTGTATTATGTATATTTTTTGGAGTTGAGATTTTTGTTTTGTTAAATTCGTCTTTTGTGTAATACATTATGTCTCTGTTAAGTGTAATAAGTCTTTATTAAAAAATTATCCCAAGCAAAATTGACTTATTTTTTTGTCGACCTCGTTTTTGGAAGCTGTCACTTGTTTCAAATGAGAGTGCAGGCTGCTGTCAATGGTTGTCTGAAACACGCCCACAACATATAGTTTTCACAGTTTTCACAGTGGTCGAATATCATCAGAAAGATACTGATTGAACACTGCCACTTTCAAGCGGGGCACAACTCATTGTAAAAGAACACTGCCACTTTCGAGCATGCACATCTCAATGTGAAAAACAGGTATTCAGAAATTAATGAGAAAGTGGTAATTAAAAATAAAAAATGCCGCTCAGGATCACAGATCCAATGTCGAGTTGTGACCTTGACCTTTGACCAGGCGAGTCCAAGGTCAATAGGGTTCTTCCTCGCACCAAGGCCAACACACCTATGAAGTTTCATGACTCTAGGTTGAACCACTATCAAGTTATCATCCGGAAACCAATTGTTGCGATATACTATGTTCAAGGTCACTGTGACCTTGACCTTTGACCTGGTGAGTCCAAGATCAATAGGGTTCTTCCTCGCACCAAGGCCAACACACCTATAAAGTTTCATGACTCTAGGTTGAACCACTATCAAGTTATCATCCGGAAACCAATTGTTGCGATATACTATGTTCAAGGTCACTGTGACCTTGACCTTTGACCTGGTGAGTCCAAGATCAATAGGGTTCTTCCTCGCACCAAGGCCAACACACCTATAAAGTTTCATGACTCTAGGTTGAACCACTATCAAGTTATCATCCGGAAACCAATTGTTGCGATATACTATGTTCAAGGTCATTGTGACCTTGACCTTTGACCTGGTGAGTCCAAGATCAATAGGGTTCTTCCTCGCACCAAGGCCAACACACCTATGAAGTTTCATGACTCTAGGTTGAACCACTATCAAGTTATCATCCGGAAACCAATTGTTGCGATATACTATGTTAAAGGTCACTGTGACCTTGACCTTTGACGTAGCGAGTCAAAAATCAATAGGGTTCTTCCCCTCACCAAGGCCAATCTACCTATGAAGTTTCATGAATGTGAGTTGAACCATTATCAAGTTATCATCCGGAAACCAATTGTTTAAGATTTACTATGTTCAAGGTCACTGTGACCTTGACCTTCGACGTAGCATGTCCAAAATCAATAGGGTTCTTCCTCCCACCAAGACCAACCTATGTATGAAGTTTAATGAATGTGAGTTGAACCACTATCAAGTTATCATCCGGAAACCAATTGTTTACGCCCGCCCGCCCGCCCGCCCGCCCACCCGCCCGCCCGCCCGCCCGCCATTCACCAAACTATAAGTCGAGTTTGACTTCGTCACAACTCGACTAAAAATAATTACAACTCTCGTATTTGAGAATTTTTTGACAGTATAAACAGGAATATGATTTATGACATATTGGCTCAATAAATCATGCTCATTTATCATTTCATCATGCTCTGCAACATGTGAAGTTATGATTTTCAGGGTAAAATCAAATTTTCGAATTTGCCAAGGGAGGCAACTATTTTGTTATTCATATTCCGCTGTGTAAATTTTATCTGGTCTTATATGAAGAATTTTTTTATTGATTTTGTGTGAAGCTTTATTTTGTATTATTCATAATAAAATGTACATATTAAAAAAAACAGCTATTTTTAAATAGACTATGTTTGCCTGTTTTCAAGGGGGTGGTTTGCAGTGTTGATTGTCAACTTACGTCCATTTCTGGCTTCAAAAGTAACCTGTACAAAACAAAAACAAAAAAAATGAAAACACCACATGGTTTTATGCTTGTTTTATTCATTAAATTGAGGATTAAAACCCGAAATCTGAACTGTATGTACAAGATAATTATGAGAATTTTTAAAGCAAATTCTATAAAATTGGCAGGTGATTTCCAAAGAAACGTAACATACCCAGTGGATACTTACTTGTCTTATATCGACAATTTCCGACGCATCCCAACGTGACTTGCAAGCACTAAGCCCCCCCCCCCCCATCACCACCACTTTGCAATTTATCCACTGCAAGCACCCCCTAGGCTTTGACACGAGTCAGTACGGTAATACTCACTTAAATAAATTAAATAACAGACATCAAAGGGTTAATTTTATGTGAATGAAGCACCATCAGTGCAGAATATTTTCGATTTAAAATAAACAGCTAACAACTGAGTCGAGAACTCATTATGTGCATCGTCACGGTAAATTATGTTCTGAACCTTTGATGCGGTTTACATCAACAATGGAAACAATTCATTTCAAAGTCGGGTCTTTGCCGAATCGCCCCCTACACAGGCTTTGAAGTCGACTATCAGTTATTTGTTAGAAAATGTTTAGTGAAAATCAAAAGCCGTTGATGGAACCACACATTTTAAAGTGGGAGTTTCTTTTCGGTAAACCCATATATGGGATTGTGTCACACGAGTTATGACGTTGCACTGCATTATCTATTTTTATCATGTGCTCCACACAATTCAACATGAGAAAAATTCAGTGGCTTCGTGTTGATAAATCCCACCCGAATGGCCCGATATTAAACTTTTTGCACCCAAACCTTTCACAATTAACATGGATTACTAATATGGAGGAATTATCTGTCCAATATATATTTAATGAGACGATGAGCGTGGTTGAAAGAAATATTGCAACATTTTGCAGAATGAAGTACAGTTTGGGCATTGAAGAGAGTGCGTATTCACATGATGGATAAAAACAACTCAGTACACAGTCACACAATCAAAATCTTTAATATAATATTCTGCCTTTTCTTTCACGAACCATCATTTACATGGTATCAGTAACAGACGAGTTACGTTCCGATCGCTTGCCACTGGTTGTCCCATGAAGTCGAAGAAAGTTCATCCATAACACTTTCACTGAGTTTCAGACAATCGGCGAGGGCCGATGTTGAATCATGAGTGCCGATGGTGAACCGATGGGTGCTTATCGGCCGAGTGCCGATGTTACACCGATTAATCGTCTCATCTCTATGTTTTACATGTACGTACTAAATCCTACCTTTATAACATGCTTGAAGGCTGTATTTCGAATCTCTTTTTGCAAATGATCATTATAATCATTAGATCCTCTCACAAATCGTATGCCAACATTTTCCACAGCTTTCAGAACTGGAATAAAAAATGTTTATACTGAAATGGATGACCATTTCAAGTGATATGCAAGGATGCTGTAGAGATTGATGGTTGGGAGCATGGTAGCTCAGTGGTTATGGCAGTTAGTACTGAAATGGTTAACAGGATAATCGGTTTGAAACCAGTTAGCTACCTAACCAATTAGAAAAACCGTCAACCAGTTATCCGAAATATCGATAGTGATCGTCATTCCACGTTTAAAACACAGTAAATCTGCCGCTTCTCCTTTGTGATAGATTATACATCAAAGCCGTGTTGTATATATTGAGAAATAATCGACTTTGGCATTCAAGACTCCACTCCGTAAGTAATGAGTAAACAAAGAAACTATTCCGTAGTATGTATACAAACAAACGTTCATTTGTATACACACTACGGAATAGTTTGAGAATACTGCTTTCCAATTCCTATAGTTTCAATCCCATATTTGGAGAAATAATGTCCACGGATAACCGGATACTATCCGGTTATAGCTCTCGGTTAGTCAGTTACGAAAATGAGCCAACAATTTCAGCCCTAATGGCAGTGGACTTCAAACTGAAAGGGCCACGGTTCAATCCCTGCCAGGGGTAACTGCATTGTGTCCTTAGGCAAGATATTTAAACCTGATTGCTCACGGGGGGAGGGTGCACTGTGTACTGAGGCGTACTGCACGTTGATGGTGCACTTGTCTTTGACCAATGCTAACCGTGCTTGTGCAGAGTTAGTACCAGGGACCAGCCGTGAGGGAGACTAGGGCGATTATGTCGCCCTTCTAAGCCCAAAGTCGCCTAGAAAAATAGTCGGGGCGATTACAAGTCGCCCTCTAAAAATTGGCCAAAATGAGGAAAGGCTGAACTGAGTGATGCGAGGTTTACATGAAAACTATTATTTTCATAAATCGAATGTGCTCGAGTGTGATAAATGTGCATTTTAATTCGTCAAATAAACATCCATTTATTTGAAATCACATGACAATCAATTGTCCATTGTCGCTTTTGGTGGATTTTTTTATTTCTATTTTGTTGTGTTTCAGTCGGAGCTTCAAGTGTCGAAACGAAAAGAGGTGACTTACGCGACTCAACAAAATAACCCAGTTTGAAAGTAGGTTACGTCGCTTAGGATGCTGAAAATGTATACACAACGGACGTATTTTATAACACAGTATTTTCATTTTGTTTTTCTGACGACTGTTAACTGTTGGGCTGTCTATTCCCAGAAAAACACGAATGGAATTGAAACACATGAAAAAAAGCTTTAGTGATGACAAGAAAAGCTTTGGACGATCTTGAAAAAGGGTCCTCCTAAACATCAGAATGACACAAAATGACGCGGAATGACACCGGAATGCCATAAAAATGATGCGGAATGACATTTCTTTTACAAAATACTCAACCCCAGAATTTATTTTGTTTATTAACTAACAAAGTACCTCCCAAGCAACCTTCTTACATCTGGTCCTGTTCACACTTTCAGACTTTGGAAATTATTAGCTTAGTAGAGGGTGCTGGGGGATTGGCACGAAGAAGAGGGGAGGGGTCATGAAGGAGAGGGTGGCAGTGGGGGATTTTCAGTCAATAATTACTTTGTGACTTTTTAACCTGGCACAGACGCATCATAGACAACTGGACCTGGATTATTTGGACATTAATGGAGGACCACAAATTGAAAATATGAAGGGGCGGCGGGGGTGGTACATGAATATTCTTAATTTTCCCCATTTGCCTATGAAGTCTCCCTACATGACACTGCAGTCTCCCTATTTGTTCTGGAGGGAGACTTGAAGTCTCCCTAAAATTCCCCCCTAGGCTGGTCCCTGGTTAGTACATTGGATTGTCTGATAGCAGCTTGCCATTGCTTGTGGTTCTCTCCAGGTACTCCGGCTTCCTCCATCCATAATGTAAAACTGTTTGACACAAGGTGACCCTGCCTGTCAAAAGTGCCCTTAAACCCCAAAAGAAAGAAAAATATTTTTAAAACAGATGGCTGATTACAGTTAAAACTAGAAGTCCTGTCACGAACTGTGCGCTTATCTAGGCGTAATTGCGGATAGAAATTGTGCGCAATTGCCATATCGAATGGCATCCAAAGCATGGCAGGTTCTCCTGGTTACTCATAGCAAACACAGGCAATGTTTCTGCCAATGGAACGCCGGGTTACCCGGAGGTCCATTGGCTGAAACATTGCCTGTGCACAGGACATATGTACAAAATCTGATAGCCCTACTATGGTCAAAACGCGCAGATCGACGTGCCATTTGTGCACATTTCATGAAAGTTATTTAGTTATTGATGTTTAAGGTCACATATTTATGCACAATGGCTAATCATGACCGTGACAGTTTTACGGGTGGAGGAAGCTGGAGTACCCGGAGAGAACCACCGAGCAACGACGCGCAGCTGCCAGCTCCCCAACATCGTAACTCCGCTCTGCAGCACAGGCAGGGTTAGATTGGTTGAAGACATGCGTACCATCGACGTGCAGTATGCCTTAGTACACGGCGTCATCGTGCCCCCACGCGGGCAATGAAGATGAAGTGTCTTGCCCAAGGACACAACGCAGTTGCCGCAGGTGGCATTCGAACCGAGGACCTCTCGGCTTGCAGCCTGCACCTCTACCTACTGAGCCACCGCGCTCCCACATTTCATGAAAGGGCAAATAAATATTACTATTATCAGTTAAATAAAGTAAAGAGAATTGCATCCTCCACGCCAGCCAATTCCTGATTCAAATCAAGTTCAGCTTTCAGTTCTAGTACAATGCACCCAAGTCAAAATCTACAATGAATTAACAATTTTGTCAACTTTGATTTGAAGTCTGTTTATTTTTGTAGCAATGGCATAAATCCTTTAAATGTCTTTTTGTGAAATAACCACATGTTTAACTGACGAAAACTGAAATAAAAACAAGAGAAACTTGACCCACTTTACGCGTCATTGTATAGGAGAATCCCAGTGTTGTCACGACGTCATCGAGCCTGGACTGGCAAGCTTAGAATATTATTTATTTATTTATTTATTGATGTTTAAGGTCACATATTTATGCACAATGGCTAATCATGACCGTGACAGTTTTACGGGTGGGGGAAGCTGGAGTACCCGGACAGAACCACCGAGCAGCGACGAGCAGCTGCCAGCTCCCCAACATCGTAATTCCGCACTGCAGCACAGGCAGGGTTAGATTGGTTGAAGACATGTGCACCAACGACGTGCAGTACGCCTTAGTACACAGCGCCATCATGCCCCCATGCGGGCAATGGAGATGAAGTGTCTTGCCCAAGGACACAACGCGGTTGCCGCAGGTGGGATTCGAACCGAGGACCTCTCGGCTTGCAGCCTGCACCTCTACCAACTGAGCCACTGCGCTCCAGGCAAACTTAGAAATTATGCGCTGAAAATTCATGGCCCTACCATTTTCAACTGAATTTCCGAGCAAAGTGGCTGAAACAAATGATAAAATAATTATTTGGAGGGTTAGAGGGGATGTCCAAGTTCATTATTCTGGAGGTTGCATAGTTTTTAAAATTGATTTTAAGGGTAAAAAAAAAATTCATTGAAAACTTTGAAACTTCCGTAAACATGGACATTAGGCTCGCAGAAATATGCAACATGCACCTTGTCTTGCCCAATGATCAGAGAGGTCTATAAAAAGATTTTGATGGTACATGTTGTCATCTCGCGCGGACATTTGCATAAGTAAAGCACCCCGAAATCAGCAGACTTGAAAAACATGGGCACAGATTGCCATTTTTACAGCGAACGTTAACTCGACGTCTTTCAGCGATAAAATCTTGATGAAGATAATTTTGTCACCAATGACACTTACACACATTATTAAAAAATATCTAATGAACAATTACACACCTGTAGGGTTGGTGGGTGTTTCTTATTTTCAGTTTTATAGCACTTTGAATGCAAAACATTGAATTGTTTACATTCTGACAACAGATAAAGTCACGTGACTAAAATCCCAACAGTAAGCATAAAGAAAAAATAAAAGTATTCCGGTTGTTTAAATGTAACATGGCAATGAGTAAATTTTGAATCGATACTGCCGACGACTCGATACTGCCGAGTTGACTGTAGTTGTTTTGGCTGACACTGACAGAGAACTCAACACGATGAACATGGAAATCGCTTTGTTTACACCCCGCTATCTTGCATAGATTAAAAGCCGAGATGGCAGTTTCGAAAAAGGCTTATGGGGGACATTTTGGGTCTAAACATCGAGGATGCGTTGACCAGAGAACGGTTTGGGCTATTCCCGTTTATATATTATTAACGAAATTACGCAAGGCGATATGGGAAAACAGGGTGCTGGTCAAAACATCCCCAAACCAAAACGTTCCCTAATTTTTTTGGTCAAAACATCCCCACGCGTTGGTCAAAACGTCCCCAACAATTGGTCAAAACATCCCCAAGAGTTGGTCAAAACGTCCCCATCAATTGGTCAAAACGTCCCCAAGAGTTGGTCAAAACGTCCCCAAGAGTTGGTCAAAACGTCCCCAACTCATTTATCCTTCTTTCGTAGTTTCATATTTAATTTAGCAATGTTTATACTATTTTTCGGTTGAAATCTAGGATTCTAAGTCAGTTGTACCAATACTCTGTTCTCGGCTGGGCATGAACAGGTCTTCGGCAGACTGGAATTAATTATCGAATGAATGAAAAGTTTCACGGCGTCAAAAAGCGCACTGGGACGATGTGGGATTGAAATCCCCTTCAACCCAAATAACTTTACTTGCTTATGGATCCACAAGGGTCGGAAGCGGGGGGACAATAATCTTCGCACGAACAATAAGGTACTGGGGTCAGACCCCCCTGATAACCTCGAACTGGAAGGTGACTTGGAATTGTGCATAACTACGAGATTCTACTCTGTATTTTGCTTAGAAACGTGGGCATATTTATATGGATGGTAATACTGAAAGCGTACTTTGATGGTTGTCTTAGAAAAAAGAAAAGAAAAAGAAACCCAAAGCAAACAGTCAGTGTTCGGGAGCAGCCCTAGCACATATTGTTCATAACGATTATAACAAGAGCGCACGTATCGCTGAAGCAATACAATGTCCCCTACCGGACTAATGAGCATTAATAATTATACAAATGTTATAATCTATATGTGATCAACATTAATTCAGTTGAAGCATTTCCAAAAAAAAGTCCAGAAAACTGATATTTTGGTGCTTTTCCATATTTCCAAGGGCCATAACTCACACAAGAATAATGCAATCAGCATGAAACTCAAACTTGAACTGCAAGTCATTGTTCTACAGTAGGTTACCAGGAATGAAATCATTTGGTTGAAGCATTTCTAAAAAAAAGTCTGGAAAACTAAAGTATGACTGACAGACTGACGGATGGACACAGTGCAAATGAAACCTGATCTGTAAGTCATCGTTCTATAGTAGGTTACCAAAAATAAAATCATTCCGTTGAAGCATTTCCAAAAAAAGTCCAGAAAACTAAAGTATGGCCGACAGACTGACTGACGGATGAATGGACAGAGTGTAAATGAAACTTGATCTGTAAGTCATCGTTCTATAGTAGGTTACCAAAAATGAAATCATTCCGTTGAAGCGTTTCCAGAAAAAGTCCGGAAAACTGATATTTTGGCGCTTTCCATACTTCCAATGGCCATAACTCACACAAGTATACGGCAACCAGCATGAAACTCAAACTTGATCTGTAAGTCATCGTTCTATAGTAGATTACCAAAAATGAAATCATTCCATTGAAGCATTTCCAAAAAAAGTCCGGAAAACTGATATTTTGGGCGCTTTTCCATATTTCCAAGGGCCATAACTCACACAAGAATAATGCAATCAGCATGAAACTCAAACTTGATCTGTAAGTCATCGTTCTATAGCAGTTCACCAAAATGAAATCATTCCGTTGAAGCGTTTCCAAAAAAACTCTGGAAAACTGATATTTTGGTGCTTTTTCCCATATTTCGAAGGGCCGTAACTCACACAATAATAACGCAATCAGCATGAAACTCAAACTTGATCTGTAAGTCATCGTTCTATAGTAGTTTACCAAAAATGAAATCATTCCACTGAAGCGTTTCCAAAAAAACTCCGGAAAACTAAAGTGTGACTGACAGACTGACAGACGGACAGACTGACAGATGGACGGAGTGCAAACCTATAGTCCCCTCCGGCGATGCCGGTAGGGGACTAAAAAAGGAAAAATTATACCAATATGTGTTATTGAAAGATGGGAGTCACCCATCAGCCTATAAGGGTAGAGTGAGCGCTGAGCCTTGGCCATCTGGTCTGCCTTCAGGAGAACGGATGATGGGGTGATGGTAGGCGCCCCCCACTCCACAACGACAAGAAAATCCCCACTCAAAGACATACACTTAAAAACGCTTTAAGGGTTGTTATATCTTTATTCATATGTTTATTTATTTAAAATGTACGCAGCAGGCTTGGCAATTTCAAGAGAGCGATTTTTTAGCTCTCCTTACTGCCCTCCTGAAAGAATTAAGGAGAGCGAAAAATTGCCCTCCTAAATATTTTGGTTTGGGATGATTGAGATTACATGTACTATGCTCACATTAAATTTTTGTTGTAAAGCAAAAATGTAATTTAACTTCGAAGTCACATAACATTATGTAATTTCATTTTGAATGTGGTTTAGTGGTAAAAGGTAATGGCTGCAACTGTGTTTGGGTATGTACTTTGAACATACCCAAACACAGTTGCAATCATTTGAAGCAAAATGGGTCACAGCAATATTTTTTTTTCTGTCAGTTTCAACAACTGACATCACAGTTTGAAGGGTGATTATTCTAGGAATATTGGCACTATAATATACTACCATTACTACTATCCTGTCACTTGAAGCACGTGCACCAGGATGTGACTGTAGATTCAAGCAGACCTGTTGTCCAAGAAAGTCATATGCCTACCACTATAACCTTCAAACCCCCCCCCCCCCCCCCCCCCTCCAACTTGTTGGGCACACACACAAGTCTTGTCAAGTGTGTGTTCGGTTGTTGAGTGAGACATCTAGATGTCTAAGAGATTTTGCTTTACCTTAGTAAAGTTAATAAAATCACTGATGTAATAGTCTGTTGGTTTCAGTTTCAATGAGTTTGTTCAACTGGATACTTAAAATGCTGTGTAAAGCTAATTGCTCTCCTAAGCTGATTGAGGAGAGCGATTTTTTGCCCTTCTGCATTTTTCAGAATGCCAGGCCTGACGCTCGTCCCAGCCATGGCAAGTTTGTTTCAATCCTTTCTTGGTGCATGGTTTCCAGCGTGGTGAGGCAATCCTCACTGACTCCACGCACTTTAATTCTATTGTATAATTTTAATTTTCTGTGACTTATTAGATCCCCAAAATTTGCCCACAAGCGTTTGTCGTCTGAGAACTGCGATAATTTAAAATATCAGCTGTTTTTGTTACTGTAAGCCGTTGTTACTTTAAATACTTTGGTGACTTCCACTGTAACTAATATTCATACAAACTACGATGTGTTTCCACCATGCCATAATTATCCCACAATTATTCTGAATTAACAAATGACAAATTTGGACAGAATAAATAAAGTAACAGGCCACTCCCACCTTCAATACTGGTGACATAAACCAATGATATTTTTTAGTCCTTTTGCAATAAATATCATCCAGGGAAAAAATCAACTAAATATTCCTACAAGATGGAAAAATCAGTTAACTTTTTCATAATACTATTACCAGGTAATGCTGCATAACATCCACAAACAAACAAGAAAAAAAATTATCGTTACACCTATTTGTCACAACTTTTTCTTAATAATTTAATTAAACGCTTCATCGACTTGATTCCGATTGGCTAATCCATGAGCCATGTGATTGTCATATAATAGTAGTCTATTGTTCTATGCCTTCTTTATCCCTATACAATTATTTCATTGGTTCATGTCAAAAATAGTGTTAAAAACTGGACTGTTCAAAGTAATGCATGTTTATTAATCATTCTCTCTGGTGTAAAACGTGTAACACTTTACTCTATGGAGTGGTTGCTTAGTAAAACATACATGTACCAGGCTTGGCAATTTCAGGAGAGCGATTTTTTAGCTCTCCTTACTGCCCTCCTGAAAGAATTAAGGAGAGCGAAAAATTGCCCTCCTAAATATTTTGGTCTGGGATGATTGAGATTACATGTATTATGCTCACATTAAATTTTTGTTGTAAAGCAAAAATGTAATTTAACTTCGAAGTCACATAACATCTCATAATTTCATTTTGAAAGTGGTTTAGTGGTAAAAGGTAATGGCTGCAACCATACCCAAACACAGTTGCAATCATTTGAAGCAAAATGGGTCACAGCAATATTTTTTTTTCTGTCAGTTTCAACAACTGACATCACAGTTTGAGCGGTAATTATTCAAGGAATATTGACACTATAATATACTACCATTACTACTATCCTGTCACTTGAAGCACTTGCACCAGGATGTGACTGTAGATTCAAGCAGACCTGTTGTCCAAGAAAGTCATATGCCTACCACTACCACCTTCAACCCCCTTGGGGGGTTGAAGGTGGTAGTGGTAGGCGTATGACTTTCTTGGACAACAGGTCTGGGTACACACACAGGTCTTGTCAAGTGTGTGTTCGGTTGTTGAGTGAGACATCCAGATGTCTAAGAGATTTTGCTTTACGTCAGTAAAATTAATAAAATCACTCATGTAGTCTGTTGGTTTCAGTTTCATTGAGTTCGTTCAATTGGATACTTAAAATGCTGTGTAAAGCTAATTGCTCTCCTAAGCTGATTGAGGAGAGCGATTTTTTGCCCTCCTGCATTTTTCAGAATGCCAGGCCTGATGTACATTATTCCACAAAATTCAGTTCGCCATTCTCCCTTCGCGTCTTACCACTGTTTTCCACATAGACAATACTGGACCCCTCTGACATAATTTGCATGATTTTATTATAAACTTGTTTGTTAGGATATCTTGTTTTTATTTCTCTACTTTTTTTAGTAATAATTATAGTAATAATAATACCTACCTGGCTATATTTTGTGTATCTTGTGTGTGATGTCTGTATCGTGATATGTTATTATACTACACCCACTCATGTATGTCATTATTAACGATGCCCATAAAGTAATTTGGACAGAATAAATAAAATAACAGGCCACTCCCACTTCCAATCAATATCGGTGACATAAACCAATAATATTTTTTAGTCCTTTTGCAATAAATTTCATCCAGGGAAAAATTCATCTAAATATTCCTAGTGGGGGCGCGGTGGCTCAGTTGGTAGAGGTGCAGGCTGCAAGCCGAGAGGTCCTCGATTCGAATCCCACCTGCGGCAACCGCGTTGTGTCCTTGTGCAAGGCACTTCACCCCCATTGCCAAACTAAGGCGTACTGCACATCGATGGTGCACCTGTCTTCAACCAATGCTAACCCTGCTTGTGTGGAGTTAGTATGTTGGGGAGCTGACAGTTGCTCGCCATTGCTCGGTGGTTCTCTCCAGGTACTCCGGCTTCCTCCACCCGTAAAACTGTCGTGGTCATGATTAGCCATTGTGCAGAAATATGTGACCTTAAACACCAATAAATAAATATTCCTAGTATTTCCTACAAGCTGGAAAAATCAGTTTACCTTTTCATAATAGTATTACTGGATAACGCTGCATAAAATTCACAAACCAGAAAAAAGTATCGATACACCTATTTGTCATAACTTTTTCTCAATAACTGAATAAAACGTATCATCATGTTGATTTTTGATTGGCAATTCCACGTGCCATGTGATTGTCATATATAGTAGTCTATTGTTCTATGCCTTCTTTAATTCCTATACAATTATTTCATTGGTTCATGTCAAAAATAGTGTTAAAAACCGGGATGGTCAATTAAATGTGTTGACTGTACGTGTGTGCTTTAAAATTCGTTGAAATTATTTCATTAAATTATGACCAACATAAATTCTAGTGAGTGATCCTTTTGAGCATTTCAGCATTCGCAAACCTGGCAAAAAGAACCGAGTTAATTATGCAAAAACAAGCGGTGCTTTTCAATAAATACTTGCGAAATAATTTCAGGTTGTGTCGTAGTGTAAGCCATAGGAGGCTGTATGTTAGAATTATTTCGCAATTATTTACTGAGATGCTATTGGGCCCTATTTACAAATGATTTAGGCCTGCCCCCTCCTCCAGTGCAAATATAACCTCAAATAATGTATTTTAATTTTCTGGGCTTGGAACCTACGTCTTTCAAAGGACGTACCAAACGAAAATTAAAATACGGGCTTTCATGCCATTTTCGACTACCTCCCCCCCCCCCACCCCTCAGGGCTCGCCTTGAGTAAAATGGTCGGGGCCTAAAAAAAGTGCCCCATATATTGATGTCGGGGCCTTTTCGAGGCTGATTTTCCATTTTGTCCGTTATTGTTAGTGCTTTTTGTGGAAAATGTCAGGGCTTGAAAAATAGCCCTCAGCCAGTGCTCCCCAGGGCTGATCTCGGGGCCTGGGCTGATCAGCCCCGACTCAAGGCAAGCCCTGACCCCTATGCTAACGGTTAAGAAGGGAGCTGCATCGTGAATGGAGCTCTGCACTTGACCAACGGTTGTAATTTGTGACTGCGTGATTCTTGAAGTAATAACTTTATTAGATCAACTTGACGTAATAAAGTTATCACTTCAAGAATTGTGCAGTTAAAAGCTATAATTCTAGATCTCTGGATACTCAGACGAACTTGAGAATTCAAAACATGCTGCTAAAAACTTCGACCCCTCCCAAAAAAATAACGTGATTTTTGGGGTACCAAAAGGCAAAACCTGCCAGAAGTTTCCATTTATAACTGATTTAATTTTTTATTGGGGTGGGGGGGGGGGGGGGGTGGGGGAAAGGGGGCACCCCACCCCTATCATCGATCGTTAATCGTGCCCAACCCAATCAATGCTTGTGCTTGCCTTTGGCATCTGCATCAGTATCCCGACACTTTCGAAAGGAGATACGTGACAGAATTAACCCTGAGGTCAAAATGGGTCCTACTATTTAACGAACACAAACGAACATAAACGAACAGAAGAGAAAATAATAGGAAATACAAGTTAAAAATGATTGAGGGTGCATATGCAGGTATATGTGGGTATATATTATTCGTTTGTAAAATTTTATTCACTTCTGATGAGTATTTTGATGATTAATAAGGTTTATAAAATGTACGACGGAGCGAAATTCTTGTGTTCGTTAAGTAGTAGCCTGCTTGAAGCTGTCGACAAGATGTGACAAAGGTGTGAAATCAATTAGCTGTCTATCTGAGGAAGAATGTCGCTGAGGAAAACAGCGAAATTTAGGTTTAAGAGGATGGCAAGCGCCTATTTTAATCGTGTGTAAAATTGTATCCACGTCTGATGAGTATTTTAGTGATAAATAAAGATTATAGCCATTATTTGGATTGACAAACATGCATCAAACTCTCGCTTTGGATTCCGAGGACGCATCACGGCGAGTCGGGGACAAACCGTGATCTACCCTTAGAAAGCGAGGCGAGACTCGGATACATGTAGCATATTGTACACCCACATAATGATAATAATCTAAAGATCTTAAAATATCTTGGGGATTAAGTCATTAAAGTCCAGTTTAAGCTTTCCTGAACACTTTCCCCGAACAAGCTCACCTCCACCAACGCGGGCTCCCACTAATTAGAGAGGACAACCATGCGCGTAGCCAGGGAAAAAGGTTCCGGGGGGGGGGGGGGGGGGGGGGGGGGTGGGGGGGGTGGGGGGGGGGGGGGTATAGCCATCAGATGCGCGAAAGGCGGGGGTGCTGGGGGTCCTTCTCCAGGAATTTTTTTTCGGGGGGGGGGGGGGGGGGGGGGAGGGGGGGGTTCTCCCCCCAGGAAAATTTTAAAATCTAAGTCTACTGGCGGAAAACATATGGAAGGGGACACAGCTAGATTTTGGGGAGGGGGTAAATGCCCACCCCCCCCCCCCCCCATGTGGCTATGACATTGGGGACAACCCTACCCATACTCTCCTAGAAACGCGACCTGAGAAAAAAATCCCGGGCACCCCCCCCCCCCCCTCCCCGAGCCCCCCCCCCCCCCCAACAAGGGGGGCACCCCGAGCTCTTTCCAGGAAGCGGGTTCCATGATACAGTAATCGCTTCGCGGAGATGTCTTCTACATACACCCCATCCCCTTTTTTTTTTATTTAAATGAAAAAAAAAAAAATTAGCAATAAATTTTAAACTCCCCTCATCCTTTGCCCGGGCTTGGCACCGGTGGACTTAACAAAAGTCAAATCAGGCGGATTTTGAGTTTTTATGTTTTCCAAACAATTATTTGTATTTACTTCTTTGGTAGATATATTCTGATTTTCTTTTCAATTCACTGCCTTACCATAATTATGTTTGATGTGAAAGAATGAGTTTTCCAAAATAAATTTAGGAATTCTGTCTATAAGATGCGACACAGGTGTGAAATTAATCAGTTGTCAATCCGAGTTGGATTATCGCTAAAATAAAAAAAAGGGGGGGGGGGGGAGATATAAGTTTAAAATGTTGGAGAGCGTAAATTTTAACTGTGTTATTTTTCTTATCTTTCTGGATTTATGTTTTATCGTTGACAGTCAAGTCTTCTGATCTTTAACGGGGTTAAGTTGTTTTTGTAATAAGTGCAACTTGATTGTTTTTTATAACAATAACTTTGGTCTTAAGAACAAAAACATATCAGCCTGTTTGAAGTACAGCTTGGTTATTTTCCGCGGCTTGTACTGTCAGTAGCCAAAGGCACTGCTATGTCAAAAATGACCAAAAAAGCCGAATGTTGTACGGCTGCGGTAAAAAAAGGGGAAAGTGTTCAGGAAAGCTTAAACTGGGCTTTAATGACTTATCCCCAAGATATTGTAAGATCGTAAGATCTTTAGATTATTATCATTATGTGGGTGTACAATATGCTACATGTATCCGAGTCTTGCTCCGCTTTCTAAGGGTAGATCACGGTTTGTCCCCGACTCGCCGTGATGCGTCCTCGGAATCCAAAGCGTGAGTTTGATGCATGTTTGTCAATCCAAATAATGGCTATAATCTTTATTTATTACTAAAATACTCATCAGACGTGGATACAATTTTACACACGATTAAAATAGGCGCTTGCCATCCTCTTAAACCTAAATTTTGCCTGTTTTCCTCAGCGACATTCTTCCTCAGCTAGACAGCTAATTGATTTCACACCTTTGTCGCATCTTGTTGACAGCTTCAAGCAGGCTACTACTTAACAAACACAAGAATTTCGCGCCGTCGTACATTTATATACCTTATTAATCATCAAAATACTCATCAGAAGAGAATAAAATTTTACAAACGAATAATATATACCCACATATACCTGCATATGCACCCTCAATCATTTTTAACTTGTATTTCCTATTATTTTCTCTTCTTTTCGTTTATGTTCGTTAAATAGTAGGACCGGTCAAAATTTCCATTTCACCAGCACTGGTATTAATAAGTGTTTTCTATATTCATCAGGCACACCTCGAAATTAGGGGAGGCACGCATAAATAAGGGCCTGACAGAAGCGGGGATATTTATAATTAATGTTTTGAAAAACAATAAATTGTTTTAAAATAACATCGCAAGTTTTTTCAATGGCCCCAGTCAAGAAACAACAAAGGGACGTTTTGACCAACTATTGGGGACGTTTTGATTAATAATTTGGGGGACGTTTTGACCGACTATCTCGGGACGTTTTGACCAAAACATTTGGGGACGTCTTGGTTTGGGGACGTTTTGACTAGAATTCCGAAAACAAAACCTTTCAATCGCTCAATGGCAAACTCCTCAAACTCTTGGTAAAGAAATAGTTTCTTTCGGAGGATTTTTATAGAACTGTAATATATTGTCATATAAAGCAAACGCTTCGTTTGCTTCCAATTTTGACTCTGCTCCGTCGCTTTTGTGGTTTTTCAAACTGCATATCAATTTTTCTCCAGGAACACACAATAAAACAAATCTCCCGCCTTCTTGTTACACCAGACAACACGCACGATTTCTATCGTACCAAGTAATTTTTGTCCTTGATCAGGTGTTTTTTGCTCTTGATAGATGAGCTATGTTAAAACTCACACAAATCAAACACATGGGAAAAATAGAATACATATTTGTAATAAAATCATGAAATTTGGGAACCTAATAATTGATTAATTGGATTTGTGTGTTTTGATGGGATCAAATTAAAATGGTACCCGCGTCATAACACTACAGATTTTCGGATCCACGAAGATTCGGCCCTGGGCAGATTCGACCTCTAGGGTCCTCCTAAATACCAGAACCCACCAGAAGCACACAGGCCCCCTCTAAATTACATTTTCACAGTGTTTTACGATGATATATGTTATTTTATGTAATAATCCTTACAGGAAAGAAGAATAGAAGTAAATTCATTCTTATAGTTTGCCTTTGTCTAGGCGATTCTGTGGGGTTCTGGAATTTAGTATTTTTCTCCTGAATTCCAGCCCCCCCCCCCCCCCCCCCCCCCCCAGAAAACACCCTCTAGGGAGGCAGTTGGTTAGAACAGTGGTAACCAAGGCCTTCTCATACGAGAACCGCGACAAATCAGCGGCCGACCAAAGTGTTATTATTATTATTATTATCATTAAGGCCACGGGTCCGTTTCGCCACTTTTCCCGTTCGCCCCGAGTCGTTTCGCCACCCCCCTACCCCCCCCACCCCCCCCCCACCCCCACAATTGGGGCGAAACGATCCGGGGTAAATATTATTTTTCGGCCTCCAATCGGGCCGAAATGTCCTGCCTATCGGGCCGAAACGTCCCGGTTTTTAGTGGATTTTTATAATTTTTTTACATATTTGGAACTTAATTTCCTTCATGCTGATGGTCATAAAAGGCTGTCTTTGAACTTACCTTTATCGAATTTTAATTTATCCGTAAAAATCCACGAAATAAAGTAAGATTTAATTATATTTTATACTATTTGTAAGCACAAATAAAGTATGTTCACTATGTTGAAGACGCATCGAAATAAATGAAATACAAGATTTTCCCAGCAAGTGTTGTTTTGACAAAACAAAAGGCCACCGTGACAGCTGTCTGTCGCTGTTGCTACTAGTCTTTTGATACTTTGTTTGACGCTTCTGATTAAAAGTTACTGATGAACTTTTTGAGTTGTTTATACAAAGCTTTCGGGAATAAAAGTGACTGATGAACTGTTTAGTATGTGTTGATACAGCACTCTCAATGTGGAAAAATGAAATTCGGCAGGTTAGATAATAGAGGTTATTAGGTTGTTAAACTGAAAAATACTGATCAATTAACACCTCTTAATATCCTCTATTATCTATCCTGGTGGATGACCCCCTTCACTACTGACTGTTAATACCAGGGGAGTAGTCCAGGTAGTTCAGGGCCTGGAAAGAGACGGAGGGACAAGGATAGGAGTAATCCTAGGTCAAAGATACCGATACCGATAGTGATTCCCGAGTGGGGCTGTTGGAGAGGAAGAGGACGCTGTAAACAATAGGAGACTAGAGGAGATATATAGGGCGAGGGCCCAAAGTAAGTGGTGGTTGCGGGAAGTAGCATAGTTCGGGGGATCGACAAGGTTGTCTGTGGTCCGGACAGTAAAAATAGAACAGTTCTGTGCTTTCCGGGGGCTAAAGTGGAGGACCTGAGGGATAGAGTGGACGGTATTGTAGCTGGGTCGGGGCCTGATCCGGTAGTGGTATTACATGTGGGGTCCAATAACATCAGGGAGAGGAAATCTGTTCGTTTGGTGACACATACAAGGACCTAATTAGTAAGCTACTTACCAGGAATGCTCGGATCATCGTTTCAGGGGTGCTCCCCGTTATGGGTGGTGGGAATGAGAGGAACTCGCGGATTATGGCACTAAACGAGGAGCTGGAAGAGCACTGCAAGACTTGGGAATACATTTCATTGACCACTGGGATTCATTCTGGGGGACAAGGAGAGTTGTATGGGCGAGACGGATTGCATTAAGTAGGATGGGTACAGACCTGTTGGGCCAAAAAATTTTACAGGTGGCTGGGCCTTTTTTGGAGAAAAGGGGGGTAGGGGACCACAGCCGATAACCCAGAGGGGCACAAATGCTGGGAACATAGGAAGAACAACAAAACATGCACAACACAGGGACATACCAGGGGTATAATAATGTGCCAGTTGATGACAAAAAACAAAGATTCATTAAGTTTGGGTACTGCAACATCCAGGGTCTGCACAAGAAAGTAAGCGAAATATCAACAATGATGGACGAAGGAGACTTCGATATAATGGGGTCTAAGTGAGACGTGGATACGACGGGATGAGCGGGTTGATCAGATGAAGGGTTGCGTGTGGATAGGAGCTGGGCGAACTGAGGGTCAGAAACGGGGTGGGGGTGTTGGCATCTACGCTAAAGAGGAATTACAGCCCTCATTGATTACAGATCTCACAGAAGCAAGGACTCAGATTCCAGTATCCAACGAAATAGTCTGGGCAAAAATCAAGTTAGGAAGCAGGAGTGTTGCCGTTGGTGTTGTATACTTAGCAGTGGAGGGAAGTAGCCCGAGTGGAATGATTCAATATATACAACTCTTAGATCGAATATCACAGAGCTTGAAAGCAGAGGGTTCAGTATTGTCCTAGTGGGGGACTTCAATGGGCACATCGGGGATAAGGAGGAGGGCATACAGGGAGGTGATAGGAAAATTAACACGAATGGGAGGAAGATGTTGGACCTATCAAAAGAGCTTGGTTTAAAGATCCTGAACAGGGATGCGAAATGTAAGGGTAAATGGACCTGGGAGAGGAACGATAAGAAAACAATAATTGATTATATACTCACTGACGTTAGCGTATGGAGGGAGGTTATAGATGTAGAAATAGATGACGAGGGAAAAAGTGACTTGGGTAGTGATCACAACCTGATAACAGTTAAGATTATGGGCAAAAAGACGAATAGAGACAGAAATACCTTCAAGGAAGTTTGGGGACTAAAACAAGGAGCCGACTGGAAGCAGTTTCGGGAAAAACTAAAACCAAGTCTTGAATGTATACCTAGGGATGCAAATGTCCAGAGTATTTCAGATGGCATAGTAAATAGCCTAACAGAGGCAGGGAAGGATTGTATAGGAAGGGTGAGGGTCCCAACGAGAGAGCTCGGATACAGGGTTAACGAGGGACTGAAAAAGGCTATAAAAGAAAGGAAGGTAAAATGCGCTGCTTACAGAAGAAGTAGGAAGCTTAAAGGGGTGGATAACAATGACACGAGACTAATGGAAGGAGAATATGAACTGGCACGGAAAAAGGTGAATGAGATAAAGAATAATAATAGGAAGGAGCGCAATTGCAGTCTTGCCAGAACAATAAAGAAAACGGGGGGTTCGAGCTCAAACGTATTTTGGAACTGGGTAAATAAACGGGGGAAAAGTAGTGTGCAGAGTATCAAAGTGGATGGGGAAAGTACAGAAGATAAAGGCCGTATCGCTTCAGAGTTAGTCAAGCACTGGGAAAGATAAACGATAGGCGATGGGGCAGTGGGGTCCCCACCAAAAAGAAATACACTGGTGGAGGAGAACCTATCCAATCGTGTATGTAGCGAAATAACGGCAGAAGAAGTGCGGAACGTGGTCTCGAAATTAAAAAATGTAAAGCGGGAGGGACTGATGAAATTCCGAACGAATTCCTCAAAAATGGAGGAGAGGCACTTATTGAAGTCCTGACAAACCTTTTCAACCTGGCTCTGCGAAAGCAAAAGGTCCCCAGAGAGTGGAGGGAAAGTAAGGTGTCGTTCATACACAAAAAGGGGGATAAGGAAGTTCTAGATAACTATAGGGGGATATCAGTTAGTAGTAACATCGGAAAAGTATTCTGTAAGGTCCTATACGGTAGACTTGAGGAAGTTATTGAAGAGAAAGGTTTTTTTAGGAGAAATTCAAAATGGTTTCAGGAAAGGTCGAAGAGTCACTGATCACCTATTTACACTCACCCAACTGATAGAATCAACAAAGGCTGAAAGAAAAAGATGTTTCTGGCATTTCTAGATGTGAAAAAAGCGTACGACCGAGTGTGGATGATGATGATGATGATGATTTATTTCTGCCTTGTACCTTTATATAAGGTATTCAAAGCACTATGAAGTACATTACATAAATTAAAAAACATGTCTGTGGTAAGTCATAAGATATACACGTTGAGAATAATACAGTCTCTCTCTCTCTCTCTCGTTAACAGAATAAATTACAAAGTTGGTGGGTGGAGTGGGGTAGGGATAGGGGTTGGATGTGCCGATACAAAAAAGAAGCAAGCAGCAAATGCCCGTGATTTGACCGGTATCCATGTCATAGTGTACTAAGTTTAAATTGCCTTCAGAGTATTTTACGTTTTCTCTGTGAGATTATATTACACTTGGGTGGCTAGGGTTGAGTACATAAAATAGTATCACAGGCACACGAAAGAAACCATTCTAAATAATGCTAATATGGAGATAATTTTAATAGTAATCTAGGCTTGGAAGAGCTGGTTACAGGGTGTGTTCCTACGTTTAAACCACAAGTAGTATATACCCGAAGAACGTTCCCTCCTTGCATCACAGTCGACACTCACGAAAGATAGGTAGGGTGGTGGTCTATGTCCCAGGAGTGTCCCCTGACAAAGAGTTATCCGAAAGAATTCTACACAATCCTCAAGAATTTATTAAGGTGAACAAAGGCACTAGTCCTACCGACGAAAAGGGGGTGGGTGGGTGGGGGTGGTTTTGGGGAATGTGGTCTGCGATACAAGGACAGGTGCCCAGGAATACTAGGTGTCACAGTTTTAGGGGCTCATTTAGATATATTAGACTATTTTATTACAATTCTTTACCCCCATTCTTCTCAACCGCAGCTATTACAATTCTAATTCGAGTGTCGCTACAGGATTGCCTATTCACATCCCTATCCCAACTCCCAATATTCTCCAGACCTGTATCCGCAGCACATAATAGTAGATGATACTAACTATAAACTTAGATATGCACGGGTATACACGCATATATAAAATACAAGGGTGAGGGTGCACTGTACTTGTCATTTCAGGGTGTTGAACAAGTCTGAAAGGGTGTTCTGTACTGGGAGCCTGAGGTCAGCCTCGAGAAGTTCCACTGAGATTAAAAATCTTTGAGTTAATTATTTCAATGGTCAGAGATCCCCACTTCCCGTCTCAGAAACACTGCCCATGGCCTCTCACCGGAGTGAGCTGGATGTGCTCGCTCCTGTGAGGGGTCACACGCACATTTTGAGACTAAGAAATTAGGATGTTATACAATCCGATTGGTAACTTCCATAAATAGTGCTAATAGTTTTGTCCGTTATATTTCGTATAATTTATACAACTTTAAATAGGTAACTGTTGACTGGACACTAAGGGGTATCAGAATTGTCTGAAATTCTTTGATAAACTTGGCTAAATTTCCAATTAGGGGTGCACTGTACTTATCAGTTCAGGGTGTTGAAGAAGTCTGAAAGGGCGTGCTGTGCTGGGAGCCTGAGGTTAGCCTCGAGAAGTTCCAATGCGATTAAAAATCTTTGAGTTAATTATTTCAGTGTTCAGAGATCCCCACTTCCCGTCTCAGAAACACTGCCCATGGCCTCTCACCGGAGTGAGCTGGATGAGCTCGCCCCAGTGAGAGGCCACACGCATATTTTGAGACTAAGAAACTAGGATGTTATACAATCCGAATGGTAACTTTCATAAATAGTGCTAATAGTTTTGTCCGTTATATTTCGTATAAGATTTATACAACTTTAAATAGGTAACTGCTGACTAGACACTAAGGGGTTTCATAATTGTCTGAAATTCTTTGATAAACTTGGCTAAATTTCTAATTACCTTATTGTTTGTGTTGGAAAATAATGCTTGAAGCTTAAACATATTTGGGTTTCGTGAGTAGTAGGCTCTTATATATTTTACTCGGAGGTGATTGAGTTTTTCGCAGACAAGTATATAATGGAATTCATCACCAATGTCTGAACCGCAAAGATTACATTTCCTTTGTGACATTTCAATGGATGTCCAACTTCCTACTTCTATGGGCAAGTGGTGGTTTCGCATGCGGAACTTGAGCAATGGGGTAGCTAATGAAGGTGGTAGTTTTATAAGGTAATCTTCAAACGCAGGGTAAGGCTTAATTAATCCATAAAATTGAAATTTTGTAGAGTTATCCAGGGTCGCCCTCCATACTTGTAAATTCATATCGGATAATCTTAGCTTTACTATACAGTCGAACCATTTACAGTCAGAGATAAATTGATTTGACCATAAATATCCGAAACCTATACTATTCAGCAGAGAAGAGATGTAATGTATCCAGGGGCTCGTATATTCCCCATTAATATGGCCCAGAAGTTTAAGTTTCTTATTTTTATTGTGGTGTCTATAGGGGTTAAACCAAGTTCTCCATATAACAAACTACTTCCCGTGGATTTTTTTTAGTTTCATGACGAATTTTAGGAACCAAAGTTCTAGCTTATGTAACCCAGAGATGTCTGTGTGTCCCCATATTTCACATCCATAGAGCATAATTGGGACAATGGATTTATTATATACCTCTATGACGACATCGATTGGGAGTTGATGATTTCTCATCTTGTTTATCAATGCATACATTGCCTTTTTTGCCTCGCTACATCTATTATTTTTTTCTGTTTTATAAGACCCAGTCTTTGTAAAAGTTGTTCCCAGGTACTTATAGCTATTGACCACCTCTATAGGCATACGACCTATAGAAAAGTTATCACGTGGGCTTATTCTGCTCCCGAATTTTATTATCTTAGTCTTTGAAATGTTAATATGTAGTTTCCATTTCACACAATATTCATCAAATACATTTAGTAGCTTTTGCATTTTTTTTCCTGAGCTCGAGAGAAGAACTGTATCGTCAGCATATAATAGAACAAGGAGTCGTAGGTATACCTCGGGATCATTTGTACAATTAAGAGAATTATCAAATTCGATATCAAAGCACTCATTTCGGAGCAAGAACGATTCTAAATCATTAAGGTATAACGAAAAGAGGATCGGTGATAAATTTTCCCCTTGCCTTAGGCCAACATTACTGGAGAAAAAGTCAGATGTCTTATTTCCCTTCATCACCGTTGATTTAATATCGCTATACATATTTTTAATTATATCAAAAACTTTCCCATCTATGTGATATTGAGACAGCTTTGACCATAAAGCTGAGCGCCAAACAGTATCAAACGCTTTGGAGAAATCTATAAATGCACAGTAAAGGGGCTTCTTATTCAATCTCATCAATTCCCTTGTAATATTCAGTGAGAAAATATGGTCAAGTGTGGAATATTGTTTTCTGAACCCTGCCTGAACCTCAGACAGTAAGGAATTTTCACACAGGAAGGTTGAAATACGTTCACTCAAAAGGCTTGTAAACATTTTGGAAATGTTACTGACCAAAGTAATTTTTCTATAGTTATCTACATCGAGGGGGGAGCCTTTATTTTTATATATTGGTTTGATAGTACCGACAGTCCACGCCGTTGGGAGGCATCCACTCTTGAGTATGATATTAAAGAGTTTTGTATATATATCTTTAAACAGGTCAAAAGTTGTCTTCATCATCATCATCATCTCGGAGAACCATGGGCTCGATCAATTCTTCTCTTTTCAACCATTTCGCACCTTTCACACCCATTTGGCAAGCCTTGTAATCACAAGTTTGGAACTGATTTCTTTACAGGTCTTAGCACTTATTGCATTGATCAATTGATCAATTCGTATCTATTCCTCAGACTCAAAACTCTCCGAATATTGAGATTTTTTTTTAATTCTGGTATTTTGCAAATTAGTAAATTTTTTTTTTAATTTGAATTTATTTAATTTAATTTAGATTTTTAAAATAATTTTATTTAATTTATTTTTTTGTTTGCTTCGTTTAATTTTAATTTATTTTTCTTTTTGTTTATTTTTTGGAAAAAAAATGCTTGTTTATTCTGTTTGTTTTTGTTTAAAGTTTATTTAAATGATTTTTTCATTTTCTCATATAAAAAGAAGTGTTTTTCTTCCTTTAAATACAATTTTTGTATTTATTTGATGCCTAATTGTATTTTTTATTTTTGTTTTTGTTATTTTTTAAAAATCATTTTATATACTGACTGAAAAAAGAAACGCAAATTCAGCTTTGTTAATATGATTTTTTTTATCTGTAGACCAAATGTAGTAAAATAACAAAAGTGAATTAACGCCCAAAATAATACTTACAGTGCTATGATAACAAAGGAGGGTTAACGCTCAAATGAATATTTACAATGTTATAATAACAAAAGAGGATTAACGCCCAAATGAATATTTAGACTGCTGTGATAACAAAAGAGGATTAACACCCAAATGAATATTCACAGTGCTGTGATAACAAAAGAGAGTTAACGCCCAAATGAATATTTACACAGCTGTGATAGCAAAAGAGGATTAACGCCCAAAAGAATATTTACAGTGCTATGATAAGCGCTGTGAAATCCATTACTTATTCCCAGTTCCTTATTCGACTTTCTAAATTTAGCAGAAATTCGAAAAATAAATGGCCTTATAGGGTGGCGCGCTAAAATACAAGATTATTCAAACCCTAAGGTTCACCCTCCCACCCCTTTTTAGGGGCCACATTGGACCCTAAAAGTGACCAAATGGTCAAAATCGTAATTATTGACGGAAATTCGCGGAACAAACGGCGTCATAGGGTGGCGCCCGAAAATACAAGATCATTCAAATCCTAAGGTTCACCCTCCAACCCCTTTTTAGGGGCCATATTGGACCCTAAAAGTGACCAAATGGTCAAACTCGTAACTGTTGGCCGTAATTTGCAGAACAAAGAACATTATAGGGTGGCGCCCTAAAACACAAGATTATTCAAATCCTAAGGTTCATCCTCCCACCCCTTTTTAGGGGCCACATTGGGCCCTAAAAGCGACCAAATGGTCAAAATCGTAATTATGGATAGAAATTCGCGGAACAAACGGCGTCATAGGGTGGCGCCCGAAAATACAAGATCATTCAAATCCTAAGGTTCACCCTCCAACCCCTTTTTAGGGGCGAGATTGGACCCTAAAAGTGACCAAATTGTCAAAATCGTAATTATTGACGGAAATTCGCGGAACAAACGGCGTCATAGGGTGGCGCCCGAAAATACAACATCATTCAAATCCTAAGGTTCACCCTCCAACCCCTTTTTAGGGGCCATATTGGACCCTAAAAGTTACCAAATGGTCAAACTAGTAACTATTGACCGTAATTCGCGGAACAAGCTGCCTTATAGGGTGGCGCCCTAAAATGCAAGATTATTCAAATCCTAAGGTTCGCCCTCTCACCCCTTTTTAGGGGCCACATTGGACCCTAAAAGTGACCAAACGGTCAAAATCTTAATTATTGACCGAAATTCGGCAAACATACGGCATTATAGGGTGGCGCCCAAAAATACAAAATTATTCAAATCCTAAGGTTCACCCTCCCTCCCCTTTTTAGGGGCCACATTGGACCCTAAAAGTGACCAAATGGTCAAAACCGTAATTATTGATGGAAATTCGTGGAACAAACGGCGTCATAGGGTGGCACCCAAAAATACAAGATCATTCAAATCCTAAGGTTCACCCTCCCACCCCTTTTTAGGGGCCATATTGGATCCCAAAAGTGACCAAATGGTCAAACTCGTAACTGCTGGCCGTAATTCGCGGAACAAACTGCCTTATAGGGTGGCGCCCTAAAATGCAAGATTATTCACATCCTAAGGTTCGATCTCTTACCCCTTTTTAGGGGCCAGATTGGACCCTAAAAGTGACCAAACGGTCAAAATCGTAATTATTGACCGAAATACGGCGAACACACGGCATTATAGGGTGGCGCCCTAAAATACAAGATTATTCAAATCCTAAGGTTTACCCTCCCACTCCTTTTTAGGGGCCACATTGGACCCTAAAAGTGACCAAATGGTCAAAATAGTAATTATTGATGGAAATTCGCGGAACAAACGGCGTCATAGGGTGGCGCCCGAAAATACAAGATCATTCAAATCCTAAGATTCACCCTCCAACCCCTCTTTAGGGGCGAGATTGGACCCTAAAAGTGACCAAATGGTCAAAATCGTAATTATTGATGGAAATTCGCGGAACAAATGGCGTCATAGGGTGGCGCCCGAAAATACAAGATCACTCAAATCCTAAGGTTTACCCTCCAACCCTTTTTAGGGGCCATATTGGACCCTAAAAGTGACCAAATGGTCAAACTCGTAACTGTTGGCCGTAATTTGCGGAACAAACTGCCTTATAGGGTGGCGCCCTAAAATGCAAGATTATTCAAATCCTAAGGTTCACCCTCTCACCCATTTTAGGGGCCAGATTGGACCCTAAAAGTGACCAAACGGTTAAAATCGTAATTATTGACCGCAATTCAGCGAACACACGGCATTATAGGGTGGCGCCCTAAAATACAAGACTATTCAAATCCTAAGGTTCACCCTCCCACCCCTTTTTAGGAGCCACATTGGACCCTAAAAGTGACCAAATGGTCAAAATCGTAATTATTGATGGGAATTCGTGGAACAAACAGCGTCATAGGGTGGCGCCCGAAAATACAAGATCATTCAAATCCTAAGGTTCACCCTCCCACCCCTTTTTAGGGGCCAGATTGGACCCTAAAAGTGACCAAATGGTCAAAATCGTAATTATTGATGGAAATTCGCGGAACAAACTGCGTCATAGGGTGGCGTATGAAAATACAAGATCATTCAAATCCTAAGGTTTACCCTCCAAACCCTCTCTAGGAGCCATATTGGACCCTAAAAGTGACCAAATGGTCAAACTCATAACTGTTGGCCGTAATTCGTGGAACAAACTGCCTTATAGGGTGGCACCCTAAAATGCAAGATTATTCAAATCCTAACAAACGGCATCATAGGGTGGCACCCGAAAAATACAAGATCATTCAAATCCTAAGGTTCACCCTCCCACCCCTTTTTAGGGGCCAGATTGAACACTAAAAGTGACCAAATGGTCAAAATCGTAAATATTGACGGAAATTCGCTGAACAAACGGCGTCATAGCGTGGCGACTGAAAATACAAGATCATTCAAATCCTAAGATTCATCCTCCCACCCCTTTTTAGGGGTCAGATTGGACCCTAAAAGTGACCAAATGGTCAAAATCGTAATTATTGACGGAAATTCGTGGAACAAACCGCGTCATAGGGTGGCGCCCGAAAATACAAGATCATTCAAATCCTAAGGTTTACCCGCCAACCCCTTTTTAGGGGCCATATTGGACACTAAAAGTGACCAAATGATCAAACTCGTAACTGTTGGCCGTAATTCACGGAACAAACTGCCTTATAGGGTGGCGCCCTAAAATGCAAGATTATTCAAATACTAAGGTTCGCCCTCTCACCCCTTTTTAGGGGCCAGATTGGACCCTAAAAGTGACCAAATGGTCAAAATCGTAATTATTGACCGAAATTCGGCGAACACATGGCATTATAGGGTGGCGCCCTAAAATACAAGATTATTCAAATCCTAAGGTTCACCCTCCCACCCCTTTTTAGGAGCCACATTGGACCCTAAAAGTGACCAAATGGTCAAAATCGTAATTATTGATGGAAATTCGCGGAACAAATGGCGTCATAGGGTGGCCCCCGAAAATACAAGATCATTCAAATCCTAAGGTTTACCCTCCAACCCCTTTTTAGGGGCCATATTGGACCCTAAAAGTGACCAAATGGTCAAACTCGTAACTGTTGGCCGTAATTCGTGGAACAAACTGCCTTATAGGGTGCCGCCCTAAAATGCAAGATTATTCAAATCCTAACAAACGGCGTCATAGGGTGGCGCCCGAAAATACAAGATCATTCAAATCCTAAGGTTCACCCTCCAACCCCTTTTTAGGGGCCATATTGGACCCTAAAAGTGACCAAATGGTCAAACTCGTAACTGTTGGCCGTAATTCACGGAACAAACTGCTTTATAGGGTGGCGCCCTAAAATGCAAGATTATTCAAATCCTAAGGTTCACCCTCCAACCCCTTTTTAGGGGCGAGATTGGACCCTAAAAGTGACCAAATGGTCAAACTCGTAACTGTTGGCCGTAATTCGCGGAACAAACTGCCTTATAGGGTGGCGCCCTAAAATGCAAGATTATTCAAATTGTAAGGTTCGCCCTCTCACTCCTTTTTAGGGGCCAGATTGGACCCTAAAAGTGACCAAATGGTCAAAATCGTAATTATTGACCGAAATTCGGCGAACACACGGCATTATAGGGTGGCGCCCTAAAATACAAGATTATTCAAATCCTAAGGTTTACCCTCCCACCCCTTTTTAGGGGCCACATTGAACCCTAAAAGTGACCAAATGGTCAAAATCGTAATTATTGACCGAATTTCGTGGAACAAACGGCCTTAAAAGGTGGCGCCTTAAAATGTAAGATTATTCAAATCCTAAATATCACCCTTCCGCCCTTTTTTAGGGGCCAGATTGGACCCTAAAAGTGACCAAATGGTCAGAATCGTAATTATTGACGGAAATTCGCGGAACAAACGGCATTATAGGGTGGCGCCCTAAAATACAAGATTATTCAAATGTTAAGGTTCACCCTCCCACCCCTTTTTAGGGGCCAGATTGGACCCTAAAAGTGACCAAACGGTCAAAATCGTAATTATTGGCCAAAATTCGGCGAACACACGGCGTTATAGGGTGGCGCCCTAAAATACAAGATTATTCAAATCCTAAGGTTCACCCTCCCACCCCTTTTTAGGGGCCACAATGGACCCTAAATGTGACGAAATGGTAAAAATCGAAATTGTTGGCCGTAATTCGCGGAACAAACAGAGTTATAGGGTGGCGCCCTAAAATGTAAGATTATTCAAATCCTAAGGTTCACCCTCCCACCCCTTTTTAGGGGCCACATCGGTCAAGCATTGGAAAAACAATAAGTGTTGTTTGTCTGTAAATGACTACTTGATGCACATTGCTTTTCATCGTGTCCTTCATTATTATCTCGGATTGCATTATGCATCTGAAAGCCAGTGATAGAGTTCAAGATTTTTGTTGAGTAACCAGACGATTGTTACGAAATAGTATTTTGTAATGTTTGACTTATAATTGTCATTGAAAGATGAAGTAGTTTTATTTTTACTCACTCACACATTTTGTAATTAGCGATAATTTTAGTTTTGATGCCGAAATATCGTCACATCATTCAACAAATTGCTAACACTAATATATACATCAATCCCTATGTATGGGCTTCCAGTGGTGGGCCATAGAGTGATGGAGGTGAGAGAGGGCAGGTGGACCCAGGTGCAAACTGCCACTTACTGTTTTTAACCCCATCTTTCCTCGGGAGGCGCCAGAATCGAGCTCAGAGCTTCAGAATTTGAAATGTCAGACTGCACTAAGTTTATATAAAATGAAACAAACTTATCACCCAGAAGTAATTTCTTTCACTTTATATAAGGTTAGTGAATTTTGGTCCCTAGAGTGCCACCCGCTGTCTCTGGACACTTCGGCTAGTGTCCAATCCGTGTACATCTAATTTTCTTCTTTATATTTCTTGCCCAGTTAGCACATACGATTACCATTGAAGCTGATTTTTTCTTCTTTATATTTCTTGCCCAGTTAGCACATACGATTACCATTGAAGCTGATGTCTTGGCACAATCCTTACTACCGTTCCCTCACAGACACTGGCACAGATTGGGCATGAAGTAATTGGTTCTTGATTCCCCTCGCCCACGATACATATTGTGCATGATACACAATAATGTGTTTAGCAGGAGACTGGAATTAACAAACAATGAATTGTGTACGATATAACACTTTGCCCCCCCCCCCCCCCCACCCTTCCAAAAAGTGCTACAATGCATTTCTCTCAATGCTGCCTTAGTCTTAGTCTTTGTTGAGGAAAACAAACGCAATAGTCTATATTTATCACAAAGGTGTAACTCGACAATGCTTTTAAAAAAGACAATGCTATTTTCCGGTAATATTTCCCTGTACTTTTCCCGTTGTGGTCTACAGAAATCAGTCGCCTAGCCGCCTGGCGGGGGGGGGGGGGGGGGATAAGGTGATCATGACCATGTTTCACATAACAAAAACTCCCCAAATCATGCTTGTCCCAAATGGAGCTACACACACTAAAATTACTTCATATTGAATCTTAAAGCACGGAGTTTTGCAAAATGTTCTGTTTGGTCTTCATGCCATTGCCTCACCCCCCTACTTCCCTGAAGGGAAGTACGAGGAGTGGAAATGACCGAGGTACCGAGGTCCTAGTTAGAATTGAGGGGGACCTTCGAAATCCCACCGAGTCTTTTCAAATATCAAGGTTGCCCACACACACACATACTTTAAGAACGAAAACAAACTGGCTAGCCCACGCGCCCCCCCCCCCCCCCACCCCCAGACAATTATAAAATCCGGGCTACGCCCCTGCTATATTGTATATAACTATATATAATCGATTTCTCTATTTTCGAAATGGGGATGTGGGGGGGGGGGGGGGGCGCAAGTTCGATATAACGCTGACATATTTCGAAGGACTGACCCATGGAATTGGGCGTATCCCCCCCCCCACGGTTGAGGGTCTGAAGGCCCCTCTACGTATATTTTTTTCAAATTCTGAAGCACTGAAATCGATTCGGATGCCTCCTGGGAATGATAGATGTTAAAAACAGTAAGTGACAGTTTGTATTTGGGGGTAAGTGACAGTTTGTATTTGAATAGAAGATCCCCTCCCGTCCCACCACTGGGAGCTCACACAGGGATTGGTGGAGTGTGCACATATGGTCCCAGTTATAATGGCTCCTAAGGCTTTGGGTGGGTATCATTGGGGTACCAAGAATAAACAGAAAGATAGTGCTTGAAATACATGTATATTGTTACTGATAGAATAAAGAATAAAAAGATTAAATCAGCTATGATAGTGGACTGTTTTTAGTTTGAAAACCAAAAGCTATCAGTAGTATGTCGTGTGGTTTTCAGGGATCATTGGCAGGACCCCGCAGGGGGACCTCGGAAGGGAAGCAGTAGTGTGTCATGTGGTTTTCAGGGATCATTGGCAGGACCCCGCAGGGGGACCTCGGAAGGGAAGCAGTAGTATGTCTCGTATGTTTAAGTCCTCATTGGCAGGACCCCGCAGGGGGACCTCGGAAGGGAAGCAAAAGTGTGTCATGTGGTTTTCAGGGATCATTGGCAGGACCCCGCAGGAGGACCTCGGAAGGGAAGCAGTTGTATATCTCGTATGTTTGAGTCCTCATTGGCAGGACCCCGCAGGGGGACCTCGGAAGGGAAGCAGTAGTGTGTCATGTGGTTTTCAGGGATCATTGGCAGGACCCCGCAGGGGGACCTCGGAAGGGAAGCAGTAGTATATCGTGTGGTTTTCAGGGATCATTGGCAGGACCCCGCAGGGGGACCTCAGAAGGGAAGCAGTAGTATGTCAGGGGCTTTTCAGGGATCATTGGCAGGATCTCATCGGGGGACCCCGGTACAGGGTCGTTGAAGGCAGCCAATAAGCTATCGAGCAGTTACTGATAAGTCATTGCTCGAATGACTCGAATCCCATCGAGCAAATGAGCTTTAGAGTAATTGCTCGATCGAGTGACTCGGCATATTGCTCGAACGACACGAATCCCATCGAGCAAATGAGCCAACGAGCAATTGCTCGTTCGAGTGACTCCTCGAACGACTCTTAGACTCATTTCAGAAAAAAGGATTCCATAGCCACAGCCGTTTTCAAAAAAGGGATTCCACAAATGGGATTCCCCAAAAGGATTCCATAAGTGGGATTCCGTCTTACCTCGAGGGACTCACATATATTGCTCGAACGACTCGAATCCCATCGAGCAAATGAGCTAACAAGCAATTGCTCGTTCGAGTGACTCCTCGAACGACTCTTAGACTCATTTCAGGAAAAAGGGATTCCATAACCACAGCCGTTTTCGAAAAAGGGAATCCACAAATGGGATTCCCCAAAAGGAATTCCATAAGTGGGATTCCGTCTTACCTTGAGTGACTCGCATATATTGCTCGAACGACTCGAATCCCATCGAGCAAATGAGCTAACGGGCAATTGCTCGTTCGAGTGACTCCTTGAACGACTCTTAGACTCATTTAAAAAAAAAAGGATTCCATAGCCACAGCCGTTTTAAAAAAAGGGATTCCACAAATGGGATTCCCCAAAAGGGATTCCATAAGTGGGATTCCGTCTTACCTCGAGGGACTCACATATATTGCTCGACCGACTCGGATCCCATCGAGCAAATGAGCTAACGAGCAATTGCTCGTTCGAGTGACTCCTCGAACGACTCTTAGACTCATTTCAGAAAAAAGGGATTCCAAAAAGGGATTCTTAAAAAGGGATTCCATAAGTAGGGCTTTTTTAGTCGTATGAGGCAATGAAGGCTATGTGAAAGGTATGGCGGTCCTATTGCACTACGTGCTGCAAAATATTCTTGAAGAATCCATATAACATATAGTCGGGTTTTTTTGGGGTTTTTTTTGGTGATTTGAGGATTGGTGGGAAGTAGTGGAGTCTGGTGAGGACTATTTGGGGCTGGTGGGGACCAGAGGCTAATTGTCGTAAAAACCTGTGGTTTCTACAACCGGATCTCCACATCTCCTCCTACTTCCCTTCCCCTCTGGCTCTCTCTCTTCAATGGTCCCCCTGCGGGGTCCCCCGATGAGATCCCCCAACTAACCCCTGAAAAGCCCCTGACATACTACTGCTTCCCTTCCGAGGTCCCCCTGCGGGGTCCTGCCAATGATCCCTGAAAAGCCCCTGACATACTACTGCATCCTTTCCGAGGTCCCCCTGTGGGGTCCTGCCAATGATCCCCGTAAACCACATAACATACTACTGCTTCCCTTCCGAGGTCCCCCTGCGGGGTCCTGCCAATGAGGACTCAAACATACGAGACATACTACTGCTTCCCTTCCGAGGTCCCCCCTGCGGGGTCCTGCCAATGATCCCTGAAACCCACATGACACACTACTGCTTCCCTTCCGAGGTCCCCCTGCGGGGTCCTGCCAATGAGGACTCAAACATACGAGACATACTACTGCTTCCCTTCCGAGGTCCCCCTGCGGGGTCTTGCCAATGATCCCTGAAAACCACATGACATACTATTGCTTCCCTTCCGAGGTCCCCCTGCGGGGGTCCTGCCAATGAGGACTCAAACATACGAGACATACTACTGCTTCCCTTCCGACGTCCCCCTGCGGGGTCCAGCCAATGATCCCTGAAAACCACATGACATACTACTGCTTCCCTTCCGAGGTCCCCCTGCGGGGTCCTGCCAATGATCCCTGAAAACCACATGACTTACTACTGCTTCCCTTCCGAGGTCCCCCTGCGGGGGTCCTGCCAATGAGGACTCAAACATATGAGACATACTACTGCTTTCCTTCCGAGGTCCCCCTGCGGGGTCCTGCCAATGATCCCTGAAAACCACACGACATACTACTGCTTCCCTTCCGAGGTCCCCCACCGAGGTCCCCCAAACTATCCCTCAAAACCACATTACCAATGGCTTCTAACAAGACAAGGGTATGTTCGGGGGTGTGGCCCTAGGTATCCTCAAATACTGAAATGAGGCTAAGAGTCGTAGTAAATTATACCTCATTGAGGGATTTTTAATGGTCCTCATAACCTCAAAATTCAATGAGGCTATGAGGAATAATAAATGAGGACTGCTTGAGGGTTTTTACATAGCCCTCATGGCCTCATACGACAAAAAAGGGATTCCATAGCCACGGGTGTTTCCCAAAAATGGGATTCCATGGGATATGACCATTTGATAAGAGGTGATGAGAATCGGATAGGACTTCGTTGTAATAAGGGGAGATAACTCTGCATACAGATTATGGGAAATCGAGCAATCTGACTGGTTAGTTATAATTTATATAAATGATCTAGATAAATGAAACAACAAGAGCACTTGGAACAAGGTCAGAACAAACAAGAATAGACCAGAAATTGCTAAATATAGCAATAATAAGTTAAACTGTTCCAGTTGATAGGCTCTTCTACGCTACTGGAGTATACTCTAGAATAAAGGAACATGGCCAGATAAACGGTAACTATTGCATATACAGATAGAAACAGAGAATTCTGGGTAAATTTGTCCTATAGCACTACGTGCTACTCTTAATAGGGAAATAAAATGTCATGGGATAGGGATCCAAAAAGGGATTCTGGGAGAATTCTAAGCCAGAACATTACTCCTGTTCAATCGAACGCACCCCTTTGTACCCCTTAGTACTATAGCACTACGTACTAAGCCGATAAATTGGGGAAATAAAGTCAATTTCGGTGATTTTGGGTGGATTTTGGTGATTTGGAGGGATTGTCGGGTTGTTTGTGGTAATCAGATTTACTCCGATTCAATCGAACACACCCCCCGAACATACCCCTGTCTTGTTAGAAGCCATTGGTAACATAGCAATCACGTGCTACTATAGAAACCAAGATGGCGGCCTCCAGTGTACAAAATGGACGACGGGAACACGTATCACCCTAACATGCGCACTCACATCACGTATCACTATGGGGATGACGTCACAAGATGGCCGCTTACGCGGGTTACCATGACAACACAACATGGCGGCACTGGGTCACGTGACTATGACGTCACTTCCGGGGTCCCCCACCGGGGTCCCCCAGAATAGGGGTGAAACGTGCGAGCACTACTACTGGCAATCAACTATTTTTACAAGATTATCACCCACTTAAGGTTGAATATGACTGGAACATCTTTGTTTCGTAGTAGTGGATTTCGACAATGACGGACAACCCGATAGTACAAATTAACTGAGGTATGCAATCAAACAAGGTTTGATAAATTAAAAATAAGAAGCTTGGTCATCAGGCTTTATGCGGATTGATTCGGTTGAGGGGGTTGATGTCGCCTTACACACAAATATCACTCCACAATAACACTGATCAAAAGGAACAGATCAAGCAAAAGCAATTATTTATACCTTCTTCAGATACTAAAGCTCACTTCCATAAATGAGGTGTTCACCCGACAGTGGCCGATAAAAGCCCGACCCATAACTGATATTCCAACCTATCTGCTTATTGACAGACATGTACCAACACTACAAGTAATTATACAAGTAAATAGGTGAATAAATATGTTTTTGGTCAGCATATGCCAGACCAGAATATGATATTAGAAGCACACGCGTGTGGTGATGGTCTCTGAAGCTGAACACGTCTATAGTGGGTGCTTCATATTGGACTGTATCTC
Source organism: Pictodentalium vernedei (assembly GCA_031216915.1). NCBI lineage: Eukaryota > Metazoa > Mollusca > Scaphopoda > Dentaliida > Dentaliidae > Pictodentalium > Pictodentalium vernedei. The sequence continues at coordinate 13,948,183 of CM062293.1, read as the reverse complement.
TATTTTTACACAACACAGCTTGGCGGATTTATGAATTGTCCCACTGAGGTGTTCAATGTTAGCAGTAACTTAAGCAAGTCTGTAATGCCATATCATGGGTTTACAGAAGGATGCAATCCAGAAATGACCACTGTATGTGTTCCATCGGAGAAGACTTTTACTGTAGATAATGCCTGCTGATATCCCCCGTGACCGGTTTTGCCAGCCCCTATCAACACATAACTACCATTTTAAAGCCCAGACAGAGGTCCTAAAAAAGGTTTTCTATCGAGCCAGTTGAGCTGTCAATCGCCTCTATTCCAAAGGGGTCCCCATCAACGTCAATAACATCCAGCGATGATTGCCAAGTATAGTAACTGTTTCTAATATACCCATTTGTGTCATTGATGTTTTGTAACTGGCCCTTTTGGAAGTCTTAGCATGGTCCTAAATGATGTCCGATCGGGGCACCCGAGATGTCAATCTTTTTAGTCCTCGCTGCCTCTCATAAACCACAAAATATCTAGCTCTTTTCACAAACTTTGTTGATATTTTGTAACTGACCCTTTTCGGGGTCCTAGTAGGGCCCGATATGGCGTCCGATTGGGGATGACGTCGTGTCAATTTTCTATTCCTCGGATGCAATCTATCAGCAATAAAATATCTGATGATTTTTACCTTTTGTAACATTTTACAACTGGGCGTTTCAGGGCTTCAGTAGGGCCCATAAATAGGGTCGAAGGATGAACCCGAGGATTTGAATAATCTCGTAATTTACGGTGCCACCCTAGAAGGCCATTTGTTCTCAATATTTCAGCCAATAATTACCATTTTGACCGTTTGGTCACTTTTAGAGTCCAATTTGGCCCCTAAAAAGGATCGGGAGGGTTAACGTTAGGATTTGAATAAGCTTATATTTTCGGGCGCCACCCTATAACAATAACAATAATAATAATAAATACAGTTTAGAGCCGTGAATCCACCTAATTGCTCCCAGGCTTTACACCAAAAAAAAAAGAAAAGAAAAGAAAAAAAACGCCGTTTGTTCCGCACATTTCCAGCAATAATTATGACTTTGACCATTTGGTCACTTTTAGGGTACAATCTGGCCCCTAAAAATGGGTGGGAGGGTGAACCTTAGGACTTGAATAATCTTGCATTTTAGGGCGCCACCCTATAACGCCGTTTGTTAAGCGAACTTCGACCAACAATTACGATTTTGACGATTTGGTCACTTTTAGGGTCCAATATGGCCCTAAAAAGGGGCTGGAGGGTGAACCTTAGGACTTGAATGATCTTGCATTTTAGGCCGCCACCCTATAACGCCGTTTGTTAAGCGAACTTCGACCAACAATTACGATTTTGACGATTTGGTCACTTTTAGGGTCCAATGTGGCCCTAAAATGGGCTGGAGGGTGCAACTTAGGATTTGAATGATCTTGTATTTTAGGGCGCCACCCTATAACGCCGTGTGTTCCGCGAATTTCGGTCAATAATTACGATTTTGACCGTTTGGTCACTTTTAGGGTCCAATCTGGCCCCTAAAAAGGGGTGAGAGGGCGAACCTTAGGATTTGAATAATCTTGCATTTTAGGGCGCCACCCTATAAGGCAGTTTGTTCCGCGAATTACGGCCAACAGTTACGAGTTTGACCATTTGGTCACCTTTAGGGTCCAATATGGCCCCTAAAAAGGGGTTGGAGGGTGGACCTTAGGATTTGAATGATCTTGCGTTTTCGGGCACCACCCTATGACGCCGTTTGTTCCGCGAATTTCCGTCAATAATTACGATTTTGACCATTTGGTCACTTTTAGGGTCCAATCTGGCCCCTAAAAAGGGGTGGGAGGGTGAACCATAGGATTTGAATGTATTGTATTTTCGGGCGCCACCCTATGACGCCGTTTGTTCCGCGAATTTCCATCAATAATTACGATTTTGACCATATGGTCACTTTTAGGGTCCAATGTGGCCCCTAAAAAGGGGTGGGAGGGTGAACCTTAGGATTTGAATAATCTTGTATTTTAGGGCGCCACCCTATAATGCCGTGTGTTCGCCGAATTTCGGTCAATAATTACGATTTTGACCGTTTGGTCACTTTTAGGGTCCAATCTGGCCCCTAAAAAGGGGTGAGAGGGCGAACCTTAGGATTTGGATAATCTTGCATTTTAGGACGCCACCATATAAGGCAGTTTGTTTCGCGAATTACGGCCAACAGTTGCGAGTTTGACCATTTGGTCACTTTTAGGGCCCAATATGGCCCCTAAAAAGGGGTTGGAGGGTGAACCTAAGGATTTGAATGAGCTTGTATTTTCGGGCGCCACCCTATGAGGCCGTTTGTTCCGCGAATTTCCGTCAATAATTACGATTTTGACCATTTGGTCTCATTTAGGGTCCAATCTGGCCCCTAAAAAGGGGTGGGAGGGTGAACCTTAGGATTTGAATGATCTTGTATTTTCGGGCGCCATCCTATGACGCCGTTTGTTCCGCGAATTTCCATCAATAATTACGATTTTGACCATTTGGTCACTTTTAGGGTCCAATGTGGCCCCTAAAAAGGGGTGGGAGGGTGAATCTTAGGATTTGAATGATCTTGTATTTTAGGGCGCCACTCTATAAGGCCATTTATTTTTCGAATTTCTGCTAAATTTAGAAAGTCGAATAAGGAACTGGGAATAAGTAACGGATTTCACAGCGCTGCTATGATAACTAAGGAGGGTTAACGCTCAAATGAATGTTTACACTGTCCTGATAACAAAAGAAGGTTAACGCCCAAATGAATATTTACACTGCTATGATGACAAAGGAGGGTTAACGCTCAAATGAATATTTGCACTGCCGTGATAACAAAAGAAGGTTAACGCCCAAATGAATATTTACAGTGCTATGATAACAAAAGAAGGTTAACGCCCAAATGGATATTTTCAGAGCTTTGATAACAAAAGAGAATTTACGCCCAAATGGATATTTACTCTGCCGTTATAAAAAAGAGGTTAACGCCCAAATGAATATTTACACTGCTGTGATAACAAAAGAGGATTAACGCCTAAATTAATATTTACACTGCCGTGATGACAAAAGAGGATTAACGCCCAGATTAATATTTACCCTCCCGTGATAACAAAAGAGGACTAACGCCCAAATTAATATTTACACTGCCGTGATAACAAAAGAGGGTTAACCCCCAAATTAATATTTACACTGCTGTGATAACAAAAGAGGATTAACACCCAAAATAATATTTACACTACCGTGATAACAAAAGAGGGTTAACGCTCAAATTAATATTTATCCTCCCGTGATAACAAAAGAGGATTAACGCCTAAATTAATATTTACACTGCTGTGATAACAAAAGAGGATTAACGCCCAAATTAATATTTACACTGCCGTGATAACAAAAGAGGGTTAACGCTCAAATTAATATTTATCCTCCCGTGATAACAAAAGAGGATTAACGCCCAAATTAATATTTACACTGCCGTGATAACAAAAGAGGGTTAACGCTCAAATTAATATTTACCCTCACGTGGTAACAAAAGAGGATTAACGCCCAAATTAATATTTACACTACCGTGATAACAAAAAGGGGATTATCTCCCAAATGGATACTTACAGTGTTGTGATTACAAAAGAGCGTTAACGCCCAAATGAATCTTTACTGTTCTGTGATATCAAAGGAGGGTTAACGCTCAAATGAAGATTTGCACTGCTGTGATAACAAAAGCGATATATTTCTCAATCAGACCGCGATCGGGTCGAAAGATACATATGATAGGTCATGATTTTATAAATAAAATATTACGAAATCCAGTTCGATTCAAACGATAATAGTATCTCAGCATCCATATTCTAACATTATTTTCTGAAGACTGAGATTTTATTGTGCTGTGGGAGAAAAGCGGAACGATACATTTATTCATTTATTTATTGCGGTTTAACAACACTTTCGACAGCTATGGTTACCTCGTGGTGGACAGTGTTATGGGTGGCAGAAGTCAAAATAGCAGACGAGAATCCTTTAGCAGCAGCAAACAGATGTCAAACTTTCTAACCAACTAACAGAAACAGGGTTAGTATTGGGTTTTCACAAATGTATCGTTGACATGCTGTATGCCTTAGTACACGTCGCCATAGTAACTCAACACAAACAGTATTAGTATTGGGTGAACAGAAATGTATCGATGACACGCTGTACGCCTTAGTACACGGCACCGTAGTAACTCAACACAAATAGCCTACAAACAGGGTTAGTATTGGGTGAAGACGAATGTATTGTTGACATACTGCACACCTTAGTACACGGCATATAGTAACTAAACACAAGTACAAACAGGGTTCGTATTGGGTGAAGACACATGTATCGTTGACATGCTGTACGCCTTAGTACACGGCACCATAGTAACTCAACATAAACAGGGTTAGTATTGGGTGAAGACACATACATCGTTGACATGCTGTATGCTTAAGTACACGGCACCATAGTAACTCAACACAAACAGGGTTAGTATTGGGTGAAGACAAATGTATCGTTGACATGCTGTATGCTTAAGTACACGGCACCATAGTAACTCAACACAAACAGGGTTAGTATTGGGTGAAGACAAATGTATCGTTGACATGCTGCATGCCTTAGTACACGTCGCCATAGTAACTCAACATAAACAGGGTTAGTATTGGGTGAACAGAAATGTATCGATGACATGCTGTACGCCTTAGTACACGGCACCATAGTAACTCAACATAAACAGCGTTAGTATTGGGTGAACAGAAATGTATCGATGACATGCTGTACGCCTTAGTACACGGCACCGTAGTAACTCAACACAAATACAAACAGGGTTAGTATTGGGTGAAGACACATGTATCGTTGACATACTGTGCACCTTATTACAGAGCACCATAGTAACTCAACACACACAGGGTTAGTATTGGGTGAAGACAAATGTATCGTTGACATGCTGTACGCCTTAGTACACGGCACCATAGTAACTCAGCACAAATAGAGGTAGTATTGGCTGAAGACACATGTATCGTTGACACACTGTACACCTTATTACAGAGCTCCATAGTAACTCAACACAAACAGGGTTAGTATTGGGTGGAGACAAATGTATCGTTGACATGCTGCATGCCTTAGTACACAGCACCAACAGGGTTAATATTGGTTGAAGGCAAATGCACCGTTGACGTGCTGTAGGCCCTAGTACACGGCACTATACTAACTCTACACAAACAGGGTTAGTAGTGGTTGAAGACAAATGCATCGTTGACTTGATGTATGCCTTAGTACACAGCACCAACAGGGTTGCTACTGGTTGAGCAAAACAATGCACTGTCAACATGCTGTACGCCTTAGTACACGGTACCATACTAACTCAACGCAAACAGGGTTAGCACTGGATGAAGACAAATGTATCGTCGACATGCTGTATGCCTTAGAACACATCACCATGGTAACTCAACACAAACAGGGTTAGCATCGGCTGAAGATAAACGTATCGTCGACATGCTGTATGCCTTGGTGAACAGCACCAACAGGGTTAATATTGTTGAAGGCAAATACACCGTCCACATGCTGTACGCCTTAGTACACAGCGAAATCCTGCCGCCACGTTGGCAATCGGAATTAAGCGCTCTATTGCCCAACGACACAACACAGTTACCTTTCGATATGAAATTCAGTACTCTAAACACTGAGCCACAGCATTCCCAAGCAGAAAGATAATTTCCACTGGACTGCGACTGGGTTAGGATAACCAGATCGAAACTCCTTGTTCACTTTTTGTGTTCACAGTACTGTATTACTCCACCGCTAACTGCAGTGTATTACTTCATCGCAAACTGTCGGGTATTACTTCATCGCTAACTGTAGTGTATTACTCCACCGCTAACTGCAGTGTATTACTACATCGCTAACTGAAAGGTATTACCCCATCGCTAACTGTAGTGTATTACTCCATCGCTAACTGTAGTGTATTACTACATCGCTAACTGTAGTCTATTACCCCATCGCTAACTGTAGTGTATTACTACATCGCTAACTGTAGTGTATTACCCCATCGCTAACTGTAGTGTATTACTACATCGCTAACTGTAGTGTATTACTACATCGCTAACTGTAGTGTATTACTACATCGCTAACTGTAGTGTATTACTACATCGCTAACTGTAGTGTATTACTACATCGCTAACTGTAGTGTATTACCCCATCGCTAACTGCAGTGTATTACTACATCGCTAACTGTAGTGTATTACTACATCGCTAACTGTAGTGTATTACTACATCGCTAACGGTAGTGTATTACTACATCGCGAACTGTAGAGTATTACCCCATCGCTAACTGCAGTGTATTACTGCATCGCTAACTGTAGTGTATTACTACATCGCTAACTGTAGTGTATTACTACATCGCTAACTGTAGTGTATTACCCCATCGCTAACTGTAGTGTATTACTACATCGCTAACTGTAGTGTATTACTACATCGCTAACTGTATTGTATTACTACATCGCTAACTGCAGTGTATTACTCCACCGCTAACTGTAGTGTGTTACCCCATCGCTAACTGTCGTGTATTACTACATCGCTAAGTGTAGTGTATTACGCCGTCGCAAACTGTAGTGTATTACTCCATCGCTAACTGTAGTGTATTACTACATCGCTAACTGTAGTGTATTACTACATCGCTAACTGTAGTGTATTACTATATCGCTAACTGTAGTGTATTACTCCATCGCTAAGTGTAGTGCATTACCCCATCGCTAACTGTCGTGTATTACTACATCGCTAACTGTAGTGTATTACCCCATCGCTAACTGTAGTGTATTACTACATCGCTAACTGTAGTGTATTACTACATCGCTAACTGTAGTGTATTACCCCATCGCTAACTGTAGTGTATTACTACATCGCTAACTGTAGTGTATTACTCCATTGCTAACTGCAGTGTATTACTACATCGCTAACTTTAGTGTATTACTACATCGCTGACTGCAGTGTATTACTACATCGCTAACTGTAGTGTATTACCCCATCGCTAACTGTAGTGTATTACTACATCGCTAACTGTAGTGTATTACTACATCGCTAACTGTAGTGTATTACTCCATTGCTAACTGCAGTGTATTACTACATCGCTAACTGTAGTGTATTACGACATCGCTAACTGTAGTGTATTACTACATCGCTAACTGTAGTGTATTACCCCATCGCTAACTGTAGTGTATTACTACATCGAAAAACTTTAGAGTATTACTACATCGCTAACTGTAGTGTATTACTACATCGCTAACTGTAGTGTATTACCCCATCACTAACTGTAGTGTATTACTACATCACTAACTGTAGTGTATTACTCCATTGCTAACTGCAGTGTATTACTACATCGCTAACTGTAGTGTATTACTACATCGCTAACTGTAGTGTATTACCCCATCGCTAACTGTAGTGTATTACTACATCGTTAACTGTAGTGTATTACTACATCGCTAATTGTAGTGTATTACTCCATCGCTAACTGTAGTGTGTTACTCCATCGCTAACTGTAGTGTATTACTACGTCGCTAACTGTAGTGTATTACTACATTGCTAACTGTAGTGTATTACTCCACCGCTAACTGTAGTGTGTTACCCCATCGCTAACTGTCATGTATTACTACATCGCTAAGTGTAGTTTATTACGCCATCGCTAACTGTAGTGTATTACTCCATCGCTAACTGTAGTGTATTACTACATCGCTAACTGTAGTGTATTACTACATCGCTAACTGTAGTGTATTACTATATCGCTAACTGTAGTGTATTACTCCATCGCTAAGTGTAGTGCATTACCCCATCGCTAACTCTCGTGTATTACTACATCGCTAACTGTAGTGTATTACCCCATCGCTAACTGTAGTGTATTACTACATCGCTAACTGTAGTGTATTACTACATCGCTAACTGTAGTGTATTACCCCATCGCTAACTGTAGTGTATTACTACATCGCTAACTGTAGTGTATTACTCCATTGCTAACTGTAGTGTATTACTACATCGCTAACTTTAGTGTATTACTACATCGCTGACTGCAGTGTATTACTACATCGCTAACTGTAGTGTATTACCCCATCGCTAACTGTAGTGTATTACCCCATCGCTAACTGCAGTGTATTACTACATCGCTAACTGTAGTGTATTACTACATCGCTAACTGTAGTGTATTACTCCATTGCTAACTGCAGTGTATTACTACATCGCTAACTGTAGTGTATTACTACATCGCTAACTGTTACTACATCGCTAACTGTAGTGTATTGCTACACCGCTAACTGTAGTGTATTACTACATCGCTAACTGTAGTGTATTACCCATCGCTAACTGTAGTGTATTACTACATCGCTAACTGTAGTGTATTACTCCATTGCTAACTGTAGTGTATTACTACATTACAAACTTTAGTGTATTACTACATCGCTAACTGCAGTGTATTACTACATCGCTAACTGTAGTGTATTACCCCATCACTAACTGTAGTGTATTACTACATCACTAACTGTAGTGTATTACTCCATTGCTAACTGCAGTGTATTACTACATCGCTAACTGTAGTGTATTACTACATCGCTAACTGTAGTGTATTACCCCATCGCGAACTGTAGTGTATTACTACATCGCGAACTGTAGTGTATTACTACATCGCTAACTGTAGTGTATTACTCCATTGCTAACTGCAGTGTATTACTACATCGCTAACTGTAGTGTATTACTACATCGCTAACTGTAGTGTATTACTACATCGCTAACTGTAGTGTATTACCCCATCGCTAACTGTAGTGTATTACTACATCGCTAACTGTAGTGTATTACTCCATTGCTAACTGTAGTGTATTACTACATCACAAACTTTATTGTATTACTACATCGCTAACTGTAGTGTATTACTACATCGCTAACTGTAGTGTATTACCCCATCACTAACTGTAGTGTATTACTACATCACTAACTGCAGTGTATTACTCCATTGCTAACTGCAGTGTATTACTACATCGCTAACTGTAGTGTATTACTCCATCGCTAACTGTAGTGTATTACTCCATCGCTAACTGCAGTGTATTACTACATCGCTAACTGTAGTGTATTACCCCATCACTAACTGTAGTGTATTACTACATCACTAACTGCAGTGTATTACTCCATTGCTAACTGCAGTGTATTACTACATCGCTAACTGTGGAGTATCACTCCTTTGCTAACTGTAGTGTATTACTCCATTGCTAACTGCAGTGTATTACTACATCGCTAACTGTAGTGTATTACTACATCGCTAACTGTAGTGTATTACTACATCGCTAACTGTAGTGTATTACTCCATTGCTAACTGCCGTGTATTACTACATCGCTAACTTTAGTGTATTACTACATCGCTGACTGTAGTGTATTACCCCATCGCTAACTGTAGTGTATTACTCCATTGCTAACTGTAGTGTATTGCTACATCGCTAACTGCAGTGTATTACTACATCGCTAACTTTAGTGTATTACTACATCGCTAACTGTAGTGTATTACCCCATCGCTAACTGTAGTGTATTACTACATCACTAACTGTAGTGTATTACTCCACTGCTAACTGCAGTGTAGTACTACATCGCTAACTGTAGTGAATTACTACATCGCTAATTATAGTGTATTACCCCATCGCTAACTGTAGTGTATTACTCCATTGCTAACTGTAGTGAATTACTACATCGCTAACTGTAGTGTATTACCCCATCGCTAACTGTAGTGTATTACTACATCGCTAACTGTAGTGTATTACTCCATTGCTAACTGCCGTGTATTACTACATCGCTAACTTTAGTGTATTACTACATCGCTGACTGTAGTGTATTACCCCATCGCTAACTGTAGTGTATTACTCCATTGCTAACTGTAGTGAATTACTACATCGCTAACTGTAGTGTATTGCTACATCGCTAATGGTAGTGTATTACTCCATTGCTAACTGTAGTGTATTACTCCATCGCTAACTGTAGTGTATTATTACATCGCTAACTGTAGTGTATTACTACATCACTAACTGTAGTGTATTACTCCATCGCTAACTGTAGTGTATTACCCCATCGCTAAATGTAGTGTATTACCCCATCGCTAACTGTAGTGTATTACTCCATTGCTAACTGTAGTGAATTACTACATCGCTAACTGTAGTGTATTACTCCATTGCTCACTGTAGTGTATTACTCCATTGCTAACTGTAGTGTATTACTACATCGCTAACCGTAGTGTCTATACTATCTTTGATGTAGTAATACACTAGTATTACTACATCGCTAACAGTAGTGTATTACTCCATCGCTAACTGTAGTGTGTTAGTCCATTGCTGAAAGTAGTGTATTACTACATCGCTAACTGTAGTGCATTACTACATCGCTAACTATAGTGTATTACTACATCGCTAACTGTAGTGTATTACTCCATCGCTAACTGTAGTGTATTAGTCCATTGCTAACAGTAGTGTATTACTACATCGCTAACTGTAGTGTATTACTACATCGCTAACTGTAGTGTATTACTACATCGCTAACTGTAGTGTATTACTACATCGCTAGCTGTAGTGCATTACTACATCGCTAACTGTAGTGTATTACTATATCGCTAACTATAGTGTATTACTACATCGCTAACTGTAGTGTGTTACTACATCGCTAACTTTAGTGTATTACTACATCACTAACTGTAGTGTATTACTACATCACTAACTGTAGTGTATTACTACATCGCTAACTGTAGTGTATTACTCCATCGCTAACTGTAGTGTATTACTACTTCGCTAACTGTAGTGTATTACTACTTCGCTAACTGTAGTGTATTAGTCCATTGCTAACAGTAGTGTATTACTACATCGCTAACTGTAGTGTATAATTCCATTGCTAACTGTAGTGTATTACCCCATCGCCAACTGTCGTGTATTACCCCATCGCTAACTGTAGTGAATTACTACATCGCTAACTGTAGTGTATTACTCCATTGCTAACTGTAGTGTATCACTCCATTGCTAACTGTAATGTATTACTCCATTGCTAACTGTAACTGTAGTGTATTACTACATCACTAACTGTAGTGTATCACTCCATTGCTAACTGTAGTGTATTACTACATCACTAACTGTAGGGTATTACCCCATCGCTAACTGTACTGTATTACTACATCACTAACTGTAGTGTATTACTACATCGCTAACTGTAGTGTATTACTACATCGCTAACTGTAGTGTATTACTCCATCGCTAACTGTAGTGTATTACTCCATTGGTAATTGTAGAGTATTACTACATCGCTAACTGTAGTGTATTACTACATCGCTAAGTGTAGTGTATTACTACATCGCTAACTGTAGTGTATTACCCCATCGCTAACTGTAGTGTATTACTACATCGCTAACTGTAGTGCATTACTACATCGCTAACTGAAGTGTATTACTACATCACTAACTGTAGTGTATCACTCCATTGCTAACTGTAGTGTATCAGTACATCGCTAACTGTGGAGTATCACTCCTTTGCTAACTGTAGTGTATTACTACATCGCTAACTGTAGTGTATTACTACATCGCTAACTGTAGTGTATTACTACATCGCTAAGTGTAGTGTATTACTACATCGCTAACTGTAGTGTATTGCCCCATCGCTAACTGTAGTGTATTACCCCATCGCTAACTGTAGTGTATCACTCCATTGCTAACTGTAGTGTATTACTCCATTGCTAACTGTAGTGTATTACTACATCGCTAACTGTAGTGTATTACCCCATCGCTAACTGTAGTGTATCAGTCCATTGCTAACTGTAGTGTATTACTCCATTGCTAACTGTAGTGTATTACTACATCACAAACTGTAGTGTATTACCCCATCGCTAACTGTAGTGTATCAGCCCATTGCTAACTGTAGTGTATTACTCCATTGCTAACTGTAGTGTAGTACTACATCGCTAACTGTAGTGTATAACTCCATTGCTAACTGTAGTGTATTACCCCATCGCCAACTGTCGTGTATTACTACATCGCTAACTGTAGTGTATTACCCCTTCGCTAACTGTAGCATATTACTACATCGCTAACTGTAGTGTATTACTACATCGCTAACTGTAGTGTATTACTACATCGCTAACTGTAGTGTATTACCCCATCGCTAACTGTAGTGTATTACTACATCGCTAACAGTAGTGTATTACTACATCGCTAACTGTAGTGTATTACTACATCACTAACTGTAGTGTATTACTACATCGCTAAGTGTCTCAGTACTGTTTTACTCCATCGCTCACAGTACTCTATTACTACATCACTCACAGTACTGTATTACTCCATCACTCACCATACTGTATTACTCCATCACTCACAGTACTGTATTACTCCATCACTCACAGTACTGTATTACTACATCACTCCAGTACTGTATTACTACATCACTCACAGTACTGTATTACTCCATCACTCACAGTACTGTATTACTCCATCACTCACAGTACCATATTACTACATCACTCACAGTACTGCATTACTCCATCGATCACAGTACTCTATTACTACATCACTCACAGTACTGTATTACTCCATCACTCACAGTACTGTATTACTCCATCATTCACAGTACTGTATTACTCCATCACTCACAGTACTGTATTACTCCATCACTCACAGTACTGTATTACTCCATCACTCACAGTACTCTATTACTACATCACTCACAGTACTGTATTACTCCATCACTCACAGTACTGTATTACTCCATCACTCACAGTACTGTATTACTCCATCACTCACAGTACTCTATTACTACATCACTCACAGTACTGTATTACTCCATCACCCACAGTACTCTATTACTCCATCACCCACAGTACTGTATTACTCCATCACTCACAGTACAGTATTATTCCACCACCCACAGTACTGTATTACTCCATCACTCACAGTACTGTATTACTACATCACTCACAGTACTGTATTACTCCATCACTCACAGTACTGTATTACTCCATCACTCACAGTACCATATTACTCCATCACTCACAGTACTGTATTACTCCATCTCTGACAGTACTGTATTACTCCATCACTCACAGTACTGTATTACTCCATCACTCACAGTACTGTATTACTCCATCACTCACAGTACCATATTACTCCATCACTCACAGTACTGTATTACTCCATCTCTCACAGTACTGTATTACTCCATCACTCACAGAACTGTATTACTCCATCACTCACACTACTGTATTACTCCATCGCTCACAGTACTGTATTACTACACCGCCCACAGTACTGTATTACTCCATCACTCACAGTACTGTATTACTCCATCACTCACAGTACTCTATTACTACATCACTCACAGTACTGTATTACTCCATCACTCACAGTACTGTATTACTCCATCACTCACAGTACTGTATTACTCAATCATCCACAGTACTGTATTACTCCATCACTCACAGTACTGTATTACTCCATCACTCACAGTACCGTATTACTCCATCGCTCACAGTACTCTATTACTCCATCGCTCAAAGTACTGTATTACTCCATCACTCACAGTACTGTATTACTCCATCACTCACAGTACTGTATTACTCCATCGCTCAAAGTACTGTATTACTCCATCACTCACAGTACTGTATTACTCCATCGCTCACAGTACTCTATTACTACATCACTCACAGTCCTGTATTACTCCATCACCCACAGTACTGTATTCCTCCATCGCTCACAGTACTGTATTACTCCATCACTCACAGCACTGTATTACTCCATCTCTCACAGTACTGTATTACTACATCACTCACAGTACAGTATTACTCCATTGCTCACAGTACTCTATTACTCCATCACTCACATTACTGTATTACTCCATCACTCAGAGTACTGTATTACTCCACCACCCACAGTACTGTATTACTCCATCACTCACAGTACTGTACTACTCCATCACTCACAGTACTGTATTACTCCATCGCTCACAGTACTGTATTACTACATCACTCACAGTACTGTATTACTCCATCACTCACAGTACTGTATTACTCCATCACTCACAGTACTCTATTACTCCATCACTCACAGTACTGTATTACACCATAACTCACAGTACTGTATTACTCCATCGCTCACAGTACTGTATTACTCCATCGCCTACAGTACTGTATTACTCCATCACTCACAGTACTGTATTCCTCCATCACTCACAGTACTGTATTACTCCATCACTCACAGTACTGTACTACTCCATCACTCAAAGTATTGTATTACTCCATCGCTCACAGTACTGTATTACCCCATCACTCACAGTACTGTCTTACTCCATCACTCACAGTACTGTATTACTCCATCACTCACAGTACTGTATTACTCCATCACTCACAGTACTGTATTACTCCATCACTCACAGTACTGTATTACTCCATCACTCACAGTACTGTACTACTCCATCACTCACAGTACTGTATTACTCCATCGCTCACAGTACTCTATTACTCCATCACCCACAGTACTGTATTACTCCATCACTCACAGTACTCTATTACTCCATCACTCACAGTACTGTGTTACTTCATCGTTCAAAGTACTGTGTTACTCCATCGTTCATGCTACTGAATTACGGCAGCGCTCACAGTACTCTATTACTCCATCACTCACAGTACTGTGTTACTTCATCGTTCAAAGTACTGTGTTACTCCATCGTTCATGCTACTGATTTACGGCATCGCTCACAGTACTGCATTACTCCATCGTTCACAGTACTGTATTAATCCATAGTTCACAACACTCTATTGCTCGCCAACTCGCCAAATGCCAACACTCAATTAAAAGTAGAAGCGAAGAGCGGATCTGGAGCGGGGGAGGGGGAGGGGTGGGGCGCCCCCCCCCCCTATTTTTGCCAGAGCCATGTCATAATACTGCATTGTGCAAAATCTGAATTTACGAATATTGAAGATCACGCATGCTTGCGCAGTAAAGACGGCTCATATTTTTACAACACTGGCATAACTATAACTTTTAGGCAGAATATGACATTGGCACTGATTTAGATCTAAAAAAATGCCTGGTGTTGTTTCAAGTTTATTTAACACTATTATTCTCCAGTTATTAAGTTGTCCGTAGTAAAGTTTATTGCATTTCGTGATATTTGAGGCCCCCGGACCCCCACCGGCGAGAGGGGAACACCCCCTCTCGCGAACACCTGCTACTATCTGCTTCGCTGCTCGGATGATGCTTCGCATCATATGGTGAATTGCCCCCCCCCCCCCCCCCCCCACCCCCTTATCCAGATTCCTGAATCCACCTCTGGAAGCTTCGGGCGATTGGCATGCTTGAATCTGATGTTCGTCGAAATGACGCCCCAGCGCCTATTTTGGTGTCACACGTTTGACTATTGCCCATTTTCTACGTTCAGGCAAACCGTTAGTCAGAACAGGGCCACTATATTCAGAGTTTGCGTTTATGCCAATGGTTCCTGACTGCATCGTTGGTCGCTGCTTCTACGCCCAGACGGATTAACAGCAAGGTAGCATAAGGGCTCAGACTGTACGAAACCGTTTGACTAAACATGGACTCCCAGACTGGGCGTTCATACCTCAGTCCTGTACTAATTCAGCACTCTCAGACTGTACTAAACCGACTTACTGAACATGGACTTCAGACTGGGCGTTCATACCGCGGTCCTTTACTAATGCAACTGTCTGTCCTGTGACTTTACAGTTGATCTCTCCGAGATTTTGACGTAGCAGCGCGGGAGGTCTGGAAAGATCGGAACCAGGGGTACACATGGGACACGTGCCCCTCTACCTTTTTCCATAGATATTTTGCGCTGTTACACAATGAGTTACAAAATAAAATAGGAGCATGCAAACGTGTCAATATACATGCATTTCTGGAATAATATATCCTCTGCAAATCCAAACAGATTTAGTAGCATTTGGCCACAGAATCGTGCATTCTTCCGCTTCGGCCTGTCTCTTCTTCACCAACCACCTTCCAACCCAAAGGCTAAGCTTCGGGTTGGAAGATGATTGAAGCAGAAGAAACAGACCGAACAGTAATGACACCTTTGCATGCTCATATAAACGAGAGACTATAGGGTAATCGTACATTTGCCGATATGCTATTTTGTCATATGACTCGTCCGTTTTGTTCACTTTAAAACATTTGATATTTTGTTTTCATATTAATCAGTGATAAATAAAGCCTTCCGTCAATTTCATTGGTCAATTTCAAAACTAGACAATTTGATTGCCTGAACAAAATATAACTGAGCCACATTTTCATAATTTTCATAATTAGAGTTGGGAGCTTTCATTGGTCAATTTCAAAACTGGACAATTTGATTGGCTAAACAAAATACAACTAGGTGACATTTGCATAATTTCAGTAGGGAGAATTTACGTTATCTGTCTTATTTAGGACGGGTTATATTGTATTAATCTTTTACCTACAAGAAAAAAGCCATTCATTTTTTGTTTATATTTTCACTTTTTGCTTCCAAAACATAGGTTATGATCCCTCATTGGAACGAGCTCAACGAGCTCGTTCCAATGAGGGGTCATAAGCTATGTTTTGGAAGCAAAAAATGAAAAAAAAATTTTATACGAGGATGTTTTTTTTCAAGTGCCGTCTGCAACTCAAGTTAGGTGATGGGTTAAAAAGTCCCCCTAAGTGGCTAATTTGTGCGTGTGTGTGTGTCAAATGATAAATAGAAAATGAAATGAGTCTTTTTCTCAAAAAAAATATTTATGAAACTCGTCCGAATTTTCCGTTTGGGCTCGCCAGAGGCTCGCCAAACGGAAAATTCTTAGACTCGTTTCATAAATATTATATGAGAAAAACACCCATTCCATATCCTCTATATAACTTTTCTTTCACCGGGACGAATAACAGCAGTTTTTGAAATGTGTGCCCCTTCACGTTCCTAGAAACGTCACCTCTAGGTAAGATGAGCGATGTTTTGTTGACACATCGTCCCCTGAGTTCCAATGTGATCTATGTGCCAGTAGGCTGTCAGTTGGCACATGGAACACATTGGGACTCAGGGGACGACATGTAAACTTAAACCTGTTGTGTTACTCCACGTTATTTTGTAATGGGTCTATCTATTTATCTCATCGCTACCTCTCTTTTCAACTCAATCATCATCATGTCGTCCTCTGGGTTCCAATGTATTCTTTATGCCTGCTGACACATGGAGCGCATTGGAACTCAGGGGATGGCATGCTAGAAAACATAGAATAGATTTTTCACATGACGGAAAGAACCAGTCTAACATGTCATCTGCAGTATGGCTATAAAATCCCTTGTTATTAGTGAACACACTTTTGTCAGGATTGCCTCGATTGTCACGTCTGCATCTCATTTTCATTTCTCTTCTTTCATTTTTCTCTTCTCTTCCTTTCTCTGCTTTTTCTTTCCTTTTTCTTGTTCATTTTTTTAAACGGGAATGGCGGGAAGACAGCCACTAGTGGCAACGCCATCTCCCAGTGGAGCAGTCATGTAGTTCCGAAGTATGCCACCTCCATGTATATTTTTGTTATTAACTGTATACATGTTGTACTACTGAATAAAATCAGTCAATCAATCAATCAATCAATCAATGGGTCTGCTGCATCTGGACATAAAGTTATTTGCATCGATATGTCTGTATAGTTTCTTTATTGACACAGTATATGTACTATCAACACTCTACCGAGCTACCACCTAACCCTTTCAACACTGACGCCCCGGACGGTATCATTTCAGTCAATACTGTCAACGGCGAAATGGGCGAAACCATCATGATTTGTTTGGAGGTTCTGTAATAATTTAATCCAACAGCTCGAGCTTCAGATTTGTTGCTCTTTATATCATCTGCTAGTCCACTACCAATGTTTTCTTCACGCAAAAAATTATGCACACCGGGGTGAAAGAGTTACAGCAAATGGGTTTGAGAGTCTTGCTCTAACACACAGTATTTGACCAGGGCTAGACTCGATCTCATGATCTCTCAATCAATACACGCCTGTTCTATGAATTTCACATCTACAGCGAACCATGCGGAAAATGAAAATCTGATCCGCACACATGTGCGGAATGGAAATCTTTGACGGTCTGTATCTATAAAGAAGCCAAGTTTTAATGGAATTTTCTACAAATAGTGGATCGCAATTACAATTGAATTGCTTGCGACAGCTAAAAATTGTCCCGTGAGTTTCAATGTGTTCTATGTACCAGTAGGCTGCCAGTAGGCACATAGAACCTATTGGAATTCAGGGGACGAAATAATAACACAGGTTCCCCTCGCAAATTTGGTTGGCGATAAAGTGTTTTCTTTTTGTTGACATTTGTCAAATGAATTGCTGAGTGTCCTTCTAATACTTGTTTTTATAGATGTGAAGGCGTGTAATAAACACAGAACAGCACGCGTGTGTGGATGCGGCCTCTCGTTTTATCCTTCCGCGCTGGCACTCGTGCCATATCGATTAACCCATTCACACACGCGTGTCGTCCTGTGTTTATTACACGCCTTCACGTCTATAAAAACAATTATACACGCTCGTATCGTTCTGTGTACGTTCGACGTGCTAACCATTAGATCACACCACCTCTGACGCCCCCCCCCCCCCCCCCCCCACCCGCAACCTATTTGTTCATGTAGATTTCTGAATGGGTTAAAATAAGGTAAACGGCCGCACATTTGGATTTTTGACATTCAGAGAAACAGAACCAATTTCGACCTTCATTTATTCTCTCCTTTTTTGAGAAAAATGAGTAAGATTTTTTTTCAGAAACTTTCCACATGTCTATACTTTATAATAATATTTGTTTCAATTATTTAGGTTCAGTAGAAACATTCATTCTGGGGGCGAAAAGTTACATGACCATTAAATCCTAGTGACTTAGGTTCGCGTTACACTTCGTTCTTTGAGAGACCGTTATGCACAACAAAAGTGAAAACTTAATTGGTTGATATAGTAGAAACTGTCTCTAACTGTAAAATGGGTGGTTACCCGATTTTCTATTACTATTATTTGATAACTTAAGGCTGAACATGTAAACCTACAACCCGAATTTCAATGTATTTTCATTTTTGTGGCAGCAAACGATTAATTTGTGTCGTTAATTTGAGACCCTTCGGGGGAAATCTGGGGTGATATCCACTCTAGTTAAATGCCCAACTCCATGGTCCAACCATTCATGGCTCATACTTGTTTCTAACCTGAAACGATTTACTAAATCGTCCATTGAGAGGAACAAGGTGCCATCTACAATGCTAAAGCATTACAAGGTGCAATCTGAAAAATCATTGCAGATGGCACCTTATTCCATTCTAGAGATGAAATGTTAACGGGGTTTAATTCTCAATTACGCTTCTGTTTTAATTTCCAACTCGATCCCATCTTAATGTAACAGAACAGGTGTCCCAACGTGCAGTCTTTGGGTAAACTCGATGTTACATTATAAGTACCTTGGAAGCTGTTTTTAGGCAAGTCTTAATTACCTATATAGGCAATCAAAATTTGGATTTTGAGACTGTCAATTTGTGGCAAATTTGTATCAAATTACTCAGACGTTAACCCTTTGAACCCGAACAGCCTGTTTTCCGACCAGGTATAAGATACGCCATAACGTCAGTAAATAGGATGGCTGTTCAGTAGATGTGCGGGTAAACCAATCAATATTTTTAACGTGCAGCCCTAAAGGCTGCACGTTGAAAATATTCATTGGCCTACTCCCAATAATGAATATGGACTCTTCTAATTGCTGCCATTGAACTGGCATGAAAGATACCACTAGAGTTCAAAGGGTTAACGGTCAAATAATTTCTTATGAAATTGAACAAAAAGTATAAAATCTAAATTATCTGGCATGTGCTCCAATTTAGGACCAATCCTGTTATTTTGGAACAACGGTTGCCACTGTGAGTTTGGTGCAATTTGAAGACCCAATTTGTGTCGTCTCAGATTTCACTTGTAGGAACTGGAAATCCGACTTTGTTTCAAATTCCACTTTTCGAGCTGGAAATCGGTTTTGTCTCAGATTCCACTGGTAGGAACTGGAAATCCGGCTTTGTGTCAGATTCCACTTGCAAGAACTGAAATTTCGGCTTTCAGTCAGATTCCAATGGTAGGAACTGGTTTCCGACTTTGTTTCAGATTCCACAGGTAAGAACTGGATTCCGGCTTTCTGTTAGTTTCCTCTGGTATGAACTGGAATTCCGGCTTTGTCTCGGACTCCACTGGTAGAAACTGGAATTTCAGCTTTAGCAGCAGAAACAGGGACTCCATTTTATACTAGCGGAAAAGAGAAATGCAAGTTTATTTCTGTGGAAAATATTTCAAATGTGTTACGAATGATCATTTCATTATTTGGATTTGTTGCTATTTCTTCATTACTGATTAAATTTTAACACATACGGCGTTTGCATGGATAACGCGTTCAAATGTAGGTACCCTACTCCATTTCCTGATCAAAGTCAACAGTGGGTGTGCCCCGGGCTTCAGACGCTGCTCGAACACTCCTCACCATTGGCACAATCAAGTTGTTTATGGTCGTTTGTTGGATGTTATTCCATTTCTGAAGAAGGGCCTGCGTGAGCTGAGAGACGTTGTTTAGGACATTGATGCGCTTCCTGACTCTCCTGTACAGCTCGTCCAACAAATGCTCGATCGGGGACAAATCTGGACTGTAAGGTGTTCAGTCGAGAACTAGGACATTGTTTTGGTTGAGGGAGTCAGGACAAACCCTAGTGGTGTGCGGCCTCGCATTATCCTGCTGCAATGTATGGTTTCCCGCATGGATAAGTGGAAGGACCTGAGGCATGAGGACCTGATCCCGATATCACACGGCTGTAAGATTGACCTGGATGACCACGAGAGATGTTTTCACGCCATGCGAAATCCCCCCCCCCCCCCCATTCCAATAACAGACCCTCCAAGGAACCTGTCGTTTTCCTTAATGCACGCGTGAGAATACCGCTCACCTCGACGTCGATAGCAACGTTGTCGTCCATCTTACCTGTAAAACTTTAAACGAGATTCGTCAGTGAATATTACAGGTCTCCGATGAGCCAAGTGAGCCCGATTTGGCGCACGTGCCCGCAGCCATTGTAATCAACTTTGACGCCGCTTAGGTTTAAGTTGCGAACTAACGTACGGACGTCGTGGCCTTAAATTGAACTCCCGCAACCGATTCCTAACTGTTTTTTGACACACTCGGCGACCATGGGTGCCTACAACCTGACTCGCCGTCTCCGTAGCCGCGTGAAATCGGCATGTTGAACTGTTTCTAATCTTTTAAGACAATCCATATTTTCGAGTTGTCGCCCCTGTTTAAACACGCTTCAGTGCACATACATCGGCTTATTTTGTCACTGGTTAATTAGATTAACCAGCGTTGCATTTGCTGTTTCTCTCGCTTATCGTCATTAACTGGTCTCGCGATTAAATTCGCTTAAGTGATTTATTGCGCGGACAAAGCATATTGCCTTTTGTGTCGATTTTGATTATTCCTAAAATTATGTTCTTTGGGAAGACATGGATGTCATTCACCAAGCACCAGTCAAATTTTACAAATTAATGAACATATTCTCATTTTTGTTACATCATGCTAGTGGCAAATATTTCACTGGGTTAAAGAAGACATATCCATTAGGGTCTGGATCCTAACTTTTAGCGCCATAAAAATGAAGGGAATAGGGTTGGGGAGGTGCTGTACGCTAAATATTAAATTTCTAAATGTCCATGATTGTTCACTCTAATCGTGTACCTATTTGTAGCACAAACGTAGTGTATACGAATAAATAAATCGAATAGAGTGGATTGAAATGTCACGTGTGAAGAGTTACTTATTACATTTACTGTGGGTTTATCCTCTAGTAACAATAAACAAAAAAATTCAGTCAATGGATTTATTCAATAAAATTTCAAAACTCAACGTGTAACATTTTATACACAAAAAACAAATATAACGAAACGAGAATGCACACCTATGATACTTGAGAAAAACCTTTTCCTTGCGTGATAGCAATCGTGATCATTGAAACTAAAGTTGAATTATTTAAAATTAATAACTATCCCAATCGCTCCCTAAGGATAAATGTACCTATAAAACCCATTCATTGCTCCGACGGTTTTGGTTTTGATGTGAATAACGGGGAGGGGCGGGGCGAATTTTATAGTAATAGCACTGTCGGGGAGACATCTTTTCCAAAGCAAATTCTCAATATATACATGTAGGTACTTTAGAATATGATGGGACAGTATTGTATTGTACATATATATATATGAGAGAGAGAGGTGCTTAACCTATCATTACATGCTAGATAAATGCAATGTTGACCACACCCCCAGACATATTTTCCTCAGTAATTGGATTTATGTAATTGGATTAAGGGATTATTATTCCCCCCGACCTCTCACTCATCTATATGAGAGAGGGAGAGAGTATGTGTTGTGAAGATGGAGGAGAGAGAGAGAGAGAGGGAATGCTAAAAGTTTGACATCCATGGTTATTTGTCACCCGTATTGTCATAAGTTCAGTAATTTATTTTTTTTTTGGTTTGACATATCTCCATTGGAACTCTGTCAAACAAGATCTAAATTGCTAAATTTATGACAATACAGGTTAAATATACCAATAGTTACAAATCAGGGATTTTAACCACAATCTGCAGAAGATTAAGGGATTGTTTTACACACATACGCGCACAGGGAGGGTTATATATATATATAATCAAGAGCGAGAGCGAGAGAGAGGGTATGTGGGTATTAAGTTTTGTGGTTTCATGGTAGGTATAGATGCAATATTGGGATGACACGAGGTATTGTTCACTTCAACAAATTCACTTTCCAGTATGTTGAAGTAAAAGGGCCAATAGCTTCTCCCTTTTTCTTAATTTTGTTTGAATGCCCAGCTTTTTTAATTCCTTTTTTAGTTCGACTTCTGTCATGCTATTTACATCTACTGAACATTCCGACCCGTTTGTTTTATTTCCCTCTTGCATCTCAATAGAAATACGCTGTTTTCTTGTTGACCTGTTCACTTGTATTTGGTCCTCACAATATTCAATTTTTCTTTTTTCATATTTTCGCTTTACACGCGACAAACCTCTTGATTGGAGATGCTCCAATCTTTTTCGCACCTTTAGCGCATCGACGGTTGCATCAAATTTATTTGATTTCTTTTGATGTATTGTTTTTACATCGTCATTCACCTTTTCTATTCCCTGGCCACTGAAATTAATCAGTGGGCCATACTTCGACACAAAATACGGAATATGATATACTAAAATGTGGATGTAAGGTGTTACAGACGCATAACCCTGCCGGGCCGAGCTCAGTTCACAATATGAAAGAGCCCAAGATTTAGCTTTTTCGAAAACCTTATCAAGTTCAACACCTTCAATACCAATTGTTACAAAGTTGTATAAAATATAGAATTCCTGCCACAACCTAGCAGTTTTATCGTGTGTATCGTGGTGTATGCTAAATAGCAACCTATAGGGTAATTTTTCATACATTTTTTTGTAATCAGAACCTGTAAGGGAGGTCCATTCCATCTCACCGTCTGTTCCCTTTTTGGTCCAAATGTTAAAAGACACACCACAATCCCTAATTTTTTCCACCAGATCATCGAGACATTTTACAGGCTCTCCTCTGACTTTATTTTTATCATCCAACGTTTTTGCGTCCAAAATGAGATTTTTCAAAAGTTTGTCTGATATTCTTAGTAGGAGGTGAAGTTCATCTGGTACAATGTGATCAGGGTTAATTTTAATAAGGGGAGGGTGTTTCACACCATGTGACTTACAACAAGCGTCCTCAGCCATGTTCTCCGTAGTTCTTACTAATGGGGGTTTGTGATAAAAATCTCCAGCTTTGCTAAAATCATCTCTTTCGCGTTTATTCACTTTGCACCAGGGGCACGAATATGTTGCCAAACAATTGTTCATCCCCAGGATAATTTGTATAAATTTGACGTCACCTCCTAAAAAGAATTCCAGCTCAAACTTTTTACCCTTTACTAAAATGTCGCCCTTTTCAATGAGTGTGTTGATCTCATCAAAAACTGGCTTGCAAGCAGAAGATACATTTTCATAATCTTCTGAACAGTTTACTATACAAAATACATTTTGATCCAAGGATGATAATGCACGTTGTTCTTTAATTACCGAAAATGAGAGCACTATAAAATTAGAAATTCTACTAACCTTTGACCCATCACCAGATAATTTAATTTTTAGGCGTCTGGAGTTTTCAAACATACACCAGTTGTCTTCTATCACATGACTGATTTCTGTTTGAATACTCACATAACAGCCTGGTATATTTCCAGACGTTCTTTCAATGTGATACAAAGAATTAATTTTTTCCCTACATTGAACAATAAGATATTTCCTAGGCAGTTGATCATATAGCATGGTAATTTCGTGATAGGATTTGTCACTGATATTGAATTTTTCCAAAATATACAACAGTTTTTTCAATTTTTCTTTTTCCTCATATGCCAAAAGAGAATAATCATGAGAAGTTTCTATGTTGAGTGCAGCAAAATCTATGTTAATATCTTTACCTGATTGATCTTGATATACCAGTAACTTGGGTAAAAGGCCATACGTCTCAGCAAACCAAAGTGCTTTGACTGATTTTGATTTTAATTCCGTAATTTTTTTTACCCTGTTTGTATAAGATAAGCCGTCAATTTTCTGACCATTGTTTGGAGTAACAACCGTTTTGTGCAACTCCTTTATGTAATTGAGAAGCCTGGGATTTTCAACAGATCGCTCCAATTTGGCAATCCTATTCTTATAAAACAATGAGGATTCTAGATGCCCGAAACAATAGCGGAAGATATCGCCATCGAAATTCACACTGCATCGGTTTGACGTTGTTTTCAATCTTTTCTGTACAGCTATCTCAAAATTTGCTGCAGTGTTACATTTCCTATCATCGCTGATATGAGGTCTGTCAAATGTTTCTAAGAGTTGAATATTAAAATGGCTAGTGGGTTCCCATGTACATTGATACAGAGGGTAGCCTTTCCATTTTACCAAATACACGTCATCCTGAAAGCAAAAACAAAAAAAATAATAAAAAATAAGAATTACATTGCCCAATACCCAAAATGAGAGAGAGAGAGAGAGAGAGAGAGAGAGAGAGAGAGAGAGAGAGAGAGAGAGAGAGAGAGAGAGAGAGAGAGAGAGAGAGAGAGAGAGATATTTTGCAATAAGCCATGGCATCTAATCGGAGGACCCTGGCTGAGGAAGGCCCTGGGTCGGCATCTAAGGAGAGGAGCCCTGGTCCAATTTTGTCCAATTTTGCTATTCCTAACAAACCGACCCATAACGGCCAGAAAAATAAACCAGAATAGGGCTAAAACAGCTCAAAATATTCTTTAACAGTTCACTAAAATCACACCAATGTGGATGTCAATGAGGCGGTTACAATGATATCCAAATTGGTGTGATTTTAAATAATAAAATTTTCCCTAAATATGAAAACATGTATACCAATATTTTTGAAATTAAGGTTTTTCACAAATCAGTGAAAAGTGGATCAGAACTTTTCTCCATGGTTGGGAAAATGGCTTAAATTATCACCCTGAGAACGCGTAAGACAAAAACGGTTGTTCTTTCTTCTACCTGTGACATAATTACCTGTCTGTTTGATGCAGTCAGTGTTTTTGTAACAGTAATGACTACCCGTGTCCCTAGAAAAACGATTACCTTGGCAAAGAAAAATGCGTATATATATGGGTGTGGGACATTTGCTCTCCCTGACGCTCCCCACCCATCCGGACGTTCCCCCATCCCCGAACGTTCCCCCAACCCCATATGCAATGATGTGGCATTTTACCACATTTTAATTTTTATTCATACAGCTCTTTTCTCACTTTCAATTTTCACTGACAAATGATTCAATTTATAGTTAATTATATACAAATGTTTAATATTCACTTGCTTTGATATGGATATATATATATATAGTCTGTGAGTGAACCTAGATTTCCACCAGCACCATTCAAATCTGCCAGTGCTGTCGAGTGCTATATTTACTATTTCATATATATGGTGTTTGCCAAATTTTCAACAATTTATATTTTGATTGACAGTGCTCAGAGAGCTCTGTCAATCAAAATATATATTGTTGAACCTTTGACAACATAACGAAGAGAGAGAGAGAGAGAGAGAGAGAGGGAGGGGGTATACAAACAGCAAAGATTTTTTTCACCAACCCCGCCTCTTCAGCACCTCACTGTAACACGGGATTCATTAAAATTGCATGTACACAATTTATGATTTTTTTAAAAAAATGACGGTCAGGATGGGTAGAGAATTAAAAATTAACTTACATTGTTTTCTCTTTTTCTTGACAAAAATCTTTCGACTTCAAAAGTAGAATCTAAGACAATTCTTTTGGAATCTAAACGTTCAGGTCTCGGTAGTGCTTCTCCTTCAGATAATATCTTCCAGTCTATATGTGTATGCGCACGAAGTGAACGTCCAAATCAAATGGTTTTCCGCGCCGAAGGCGCGCAGGGACGATTTGGAGAGCAAGCCCCTTTCGACCCTCATTGGCTGTAGAATTTCAAAGTGTCAAACCGTGGTAAAGGAGGAGAAGTTGTGGGTTGTTAGCGGCGCTTGTGACTTTTCTGCTTCTTTTTCAGAGGTGGAGGTTTGGAAGGAGAGACAGTGGTAGTTGGTGTTGTTGGTGGGCTGCCTGATGGTGGTTGCTGAGTTTTGTATGGTCTGGTCCTAGCCGAGTCTGGAGTGGTTGTGGGTGATTGTTGAGTCTTTTGTTGTTGTTGGTTTCTGGCGTCTATTAGTTTTTGGGCTTCTTCGACTTTTTGGAGGAATTCTTCGTACTGCCTGTCCATCTTTTGCCTGTGAAGGACCCCTTGTATCTCGTGTTCCCGTAAGATGTTCTCTATTCTGTCGTCCGCGTCCTGGCATTCTGGTTTAGAAGGAAGAGGCGAGTGGGGATCAGGAAGAGGCGAGAGGGCAGCTTCCATTTCCACCTCAGTCTCCACAGACTCTTCCACATCCGACAATACCGACTGGGTAGCCGGCATTTGGATGGGGCTGTCTGTGGGAGTGGGAGGGGAAGTGGTGGCCGCCTCTGGCTCTTTCTTTTCCTCACCTTTCTCTTTCTTCATCTCCAAGAATGCCTCCAAGCGTCGGAAATCCCTCCGCTTGGTGGACGGGCTCTTCTTTTTTCTGTTTCTCTTTTCAGGGCCTCCAAACCTACTCGGGTGAGGACCAGTGTGAGAGGGGATCCTCTCATCAAAGGTACTACCTCTCCCCGAGTAGGGTGGTGATTTCTTATCTTCCTCGATCTTGAACTCAAGAGACAGATGGACGCTCTTGCCTGTCTCCTGGATAGTCCAGGTGACAGGGCAAGAGATGCCCAGAGCTGCTATCGTTTTCTTCAGTCGCGCTGGTAGTTCCAGTGTTTCCATAATTGAGATTCTAATTAGGATGCTCGCACTCTGAGTTCAGAGGTGCGAGTGAACGTCCAGCCATGTTCTCAGAAATATATATTGTGAAGTAGATGAAACCCGTAGCAAGGATAGGGGACTTCTAATGCAGCTTAGTTGAACACAAGACGCCGAATGGAATGGTTTAACGCGCCGAAGGCGCGCAGGGACGATATGGGGGACAAGCCCCTTATGACCCTCGTTGACTGTAAGTGACTAATTTCCACATGTCTACTCGTTTTGAAGGAGGAACAGGTTCAGGTACTCGGCAGGTGTCACCGGTTGCGGCGTCGTGATGGTCTCTTTGACTGATGTCGTTTGAACCCTCGGGTGAGGACCAGTGTGAGGGGTTGGGTCCTCTCACAAAGGTACTACCTCTCCCCGAGGGTGCAGTCGGTCTGGGTTTTCAGGCAAGTATAGTCTGCCACTTCGGAGATGATATTGAGTGATGGCCATCACTGGCAAGTATAATCTGCCTCAGGCTGTCTCAGTAAGATAGGATGTCTTTTGAAGGAAACAACAACGACCCCTTTCGGGGACCACCAAGAAGAAGACCCGAATTTCCCTGGTTCGGGGGCAGGCCTGCATTGTAATCCTATTAGGTTGGGACAAAAAGATGCGCAATGCGCTTACAAAAAGGGGCAGAGGCGGGACGCAGGACCAACGCTCGCCTCCCTTAAAGTGGTTGACCACTTTTAGGGATGGAGCGGAGGATGTTCAGGAACCGTGGGGGTGACTGTTTCCATAACGGTTAGACTGTCTGTAGCGGTTATTGGGGTGCTGGTAAAAAGAAACATCTTCTGTGTACCTGCTTAAAAGAAGAAAGGAGAGTTAGTTTTCGTTAGGATATATAAACTGTAAAGATAAAAGTAGCACCTCTTTAGTTGCGTGTTCTTGTGGTGTCTGCTGTGTGTGTTTGTGGAGAGTATGGAATGAACGAATCTTTACATTCGTAAGGGCAGTAACATACTCTCATGTGGTATTGTGCTGTGTGTGTGCTTGTCGCTATGGGGGAGATGCAGCTTATGGGTGTTTGAGTGTTATATATACAGTTGCTACCTGTTATGGAGTAATTGCTAAATAAACACAACACATCAAAGGATTTACTACCATTGAAAGTGGACAACCATTCAAATTTCATCTTATTGTTTTAAAAACATATCTATTCTTATAATCTAAATTGTTATAATCATATGCGATATCACTAATGCGAGTAAAGACAGCTTATGTGTCCGAGTCTATAGAAAATAGGCGTGTACTATCCCACGGCAAAGTCATTGATAGAGATAATCTTTAACTAAGCAAGCGTTCGACATAAAACACAAAATCACAATTTTTCAAAGTTAAATGGAAACATTAAAGCAATAACACACATGCTACATTTTTATACCAAAACAATATTTAGAGTTTTATCTACTTCATGGTATGTCCGTCTATATTGTGTATTCACGATTTATTATATATTTTTAACTTTGAAGTAACCCCAGTCGACAATTTTCAACCTATTTAAATGGCAATGTACGGGAATAAATTGTGAAAAATGAAAATGAAAATGGAAACATCAAAACACATTTTAATCAAAAAGAATTTTATGCCATATTAAAGAGAATTTTATATAGAATATGACCATATGTCCGTCTATATTTAGATAAGTCTTATTTTCTAGAGAATAGGAATTTATTATTTTTCTCCATTGATCGCTATAGTAAATTGGATGACTGTCTTAACGAGTTTTTTCGCTCATGCGTATTTGGGGGATTAGAAATAGTTCAGTATGGTTACGGGGGTGTGAGGGACGTATGCCTCTATCTTGACGTGGCGATGTAACGCGCGGACGTCCGCTCCTGGGACAGTTAGCTAATCTTCCTGTGGCTCTGAGACGCTCAACTAAACGAGCTATCGTGATCTCATGCAGCCCAAATCGTCGCCTAGGTGCTAGAATGTTCTATGTCCCATAGGCGACATAGAACATTCTAGCACTCAGGCGACGAAATTGCTGGGCGACGAAACGTTGTGGTTGACCTTGCATAATAGAGCAATTGCCCTACCCCTATCAACTTCAGACATTCGCGGCATTTTGCTTTTCAATCGAGCCGAAATGAAATGATGTGCAATCGATGTGTTCTTTTCAAAACTTCGATTTGGTAGTTTTTCAATCCCACAGCAAGTGGGAGTACCTCGAAGGCACGCTTTGTCGAAAAATCTGTTGAAAGCATGCAGCGTCGCACGTGGTCATGATTGTCTGAATTTTAATCAATGACCCTTTAGACAGCACGCTGAGATAGCAATGTGTCAAATTTTACAACATTTGGTTTTCGGGTAAAAAAATTATATTACCCAAACTGAACTTGCGTTTCTTTTTTCCGTCAATATATGTAAGAAAAATTTGATGTGGTTGTGCCTGTGGAAATTAGGATTCAAGTTTTTGCCAGTAGACGTTTACTTGAGTTTAACAATCGTAGATTCCGTTGTCCACAACTAAAAATTCATCCAAATTAACACAATAATTTTTGTGGGAACCTGACAAATATCATTTAAGGGGGCAAAACTGTAAGCATGTTCTTCATTTTTCACTGTGTTTGAGATGCGGCTGTGGGCAAATTATAAAACGGAATGGATTCGAGTAAAGGATGGGGATAGGGGTGGGTGATTCTTCCTGCGTGATCATTGTCCACAACAGTCGTAAACCAAAACTGATTCTAAAACAATATCTGCTGGATTTCATTTACATACTGTGAGATTAGCTAGATTTCATTTTATTTCCATACTGTGAGTTTATTTGGATTTTATTTCATTTCCATACTGTGAGATTAGTTGGATTTTATTTTATTTCCATACTGTGAGCATATAATGGGTATTTCCATACTGTGAGGATAGAATGGGTATTTCCATACTGTGAGGATATAATGGGTATTTCCATACTGTGAGGATAGAATGGGTATTTCCATACTGTGAGGATATAACGGATATTTCCATACTGTGAGGATATAATAGGTATTTCCATACTGTGAGGATATAATGGATATTGGTCTTAACCTAATGAATCACATTCTCACGAAATTGAGCAGTTAATAAAACTTAAATTTAAAAAAAACATATCACGTGACCCTTTACCGGAACAAGCTCGCTGTGCTCACTGCAATGTGGTGGCCACGTGATGTGGTTTTGTTGAAATTTTGTGGCTTTTTTAAAATAATTAAAGTAAGCGATTTTGATATAAGTGCGTTGGACAGGGTGTCAATATTAGGCATACTCTTCGATCTATTAATGTTTAACGAATCTTATAAGTGATAAGTAAATACACAGAACGACACTCATGTGAATGGGCTAATCGATATGGCACGAGTGCCGGCGCGGAACGATAAAACGAGAGGCCACAGGTCACACGCGTGTGTTGTTATGTGTTTATTACACGCCTTCACGTCTATAAAAAACAATTATTACATGGACATTCAACAATTCATTTGACAACTATCAACAAAAAGAACACATTTTATCACCAACCAAATTTGCGAGGAGAAGCCGTGTTACTATTTCGTCCCCTGAGTTCCAGTGTGCTATATGTGCCTACTGGCAGCCTACTGGCACATATAACACATTGGAACTCAGTGGACTATTTTCAGCTATCGCTGGCGATTCTAGTTGTAATTGTGTTACACGATTTGTAGAAAATTCCAGTGAAATTTCGCTTCTATTTAAAAATAGTCCGTCAACGATTTCCGTTCCGCACATATGTGCAGAACGGATTTTCATTTTCCGCATGGTTTAGTGTTGCTGTATATGGGGATTTCATAGAATAGGCGTGTAATAATAGAGAATAAAGAATTGACTTCTCGTCCAAACATATAATATTTAGAGGTTACGAGAATAAAACCTGCGGAAGGACGGGAATAACAGGTAAGAATATGAATGGAATAAAACAATTTCTACTCCGATTTTATTCATTGAGAATAAAAATAAAAATAAACCCATCCCAGCCTTCTCACCTCAAGCCAAGATCTGCAGCTAATGGTGCATTTTTTTATTTGGGAACATTTTTAGGTCCAACAAAAATACACTGGCATGGGGCAACACCCCCCCCCCCCCCCCCCCCCCTCCAAATTGTATCTTTTTTTCCTACAATATTAATTGTCCCTCCACGCAGATCACAGTAGGGCTATTTGGGATTTTTTGCAATTGCTAGATGGAAATTGCGAAAAGATAGTGGTACAAATCAATAAATATTATCAAATATCCTCCGGATACATTCAAACAATACGCGGTCTAAATGGAATTTAAGGTTCGTAAAAAGAAATGCCCCAACGCAAATTTCGTTGTCCCGAGTTCGATGTTGGAATCAAAAATACAGCAGGAAAGAATTTATGGAGGCTTCTTTGGTTGCAGGTTGGTTTTAGTTGAAGTTATTCACTGAATAACCTACATGTGCCATTTTGATAAGTAAATGGAAGGAGGGAGTTTGCTTCCCCTCCCCACCGTGAAATTTTTCCCAACAAAATGTAATTTATGTAGAATGCGAAATGTTATTTGTAATTACTTTTGTTGCTCTTCCATACAGATTATAAACTTCCGGGTCTGAAGGCAGTGACACCGTCACTGGAGGAATTGATTATACAGAAACCCTGATAATTTTTTTGGTGGGGGCACTCCACCGAGGTAGGCGTATATGCTATAATATAGCCTACAAGAGTATGCCCCTACCAGTTTATATTTTTCTTTCTTTCCCATGCAGTAGGCCTTGGTCCTATTAGTTGCTTATACACGCAAATATATAAATTTTGAGATTTGTGTGGCCCTACCCTCAGGCTATGCCACTGGAGTATTTGATAATAGGCCTACAAAAATACAGGGGCACGGGGTGAATCTCTCCATTACTTGTTTTTTCATGCAGATGTTTTGGTTGTTGTTCACCCTCCCCATACTGTAAATCTGTCGAGTTATGTAATAAGGAATAGCAGTTCGTGTTATTTATTCTTTTTACACAAATCACTCGTACTCGGGCGATGGGTGGTCGTCAGTATGAAGTCCAGGGTACCAATACCCCCATTTCCATGGATCTGAGCATATATTTTGAGATTTGTCAGATGTATTTGAAAGATTTCACACTTTGAGAGCCGCTAAAAACGTTGGTAAAGCATACAGGTGGCGTCTATTTATCAGCTTTGGTCATAGATAGACCTCACCTGTATGCTTTACCAGACGTTAACAGTAATTATACTGTTTGAGGATTATCTTGTCTGGGAGAGGATTTAGTACTTGTATGTCTGCAAAATTACGATCAATTTCCGTTAACCGATTTATTAACAGACTGTATACATTTTAGCGTTTGCTGCCACTTACTGCAAAAATGATCCGAAATACATCGAAACTGAACTAGTAAGAAAGAAACATATCTGACGAAAATATGGGGGAGGCAAATTATACAGTAAAATGAAGATTGTGATGTACAGAACACGAATAATATATGCAGTCGACTCACCGAGTAGACAGCAGGCACTAATGGTTTCTGGAAGTCTGCTACCGTATTCGTACCAGAACTGATAACAAAATAATATTTCAGGAAAACAACTCGTGTCCAAATATGTTTCATATATCCAAGAACAAAGCTAGGAAATTAAAGCTGCATGGTAATTCTGGGGTTTGTTGTCGTTGTCTGTTTGTTAACATTTTGGTCAAGGGCATCCGGACCGAAAAAGCATCGATATACAATGCCGTCTAAAATCAAATAATGAGAAAGATCGCCTTCATACCACACACTATTATTATATGGAGACTGCATAGTTGCCATATTTCTTGCAAACATGACATCTGTTGAAGTTCTTAGAATTCCGCCATTGTTTTTCAATGAACATCCGTGGCAACGTATGATATGCGCATGTCCTTCGGTCATGGAATCCATCTTCAATAAAAAATACAGACAGTGTTGTCCTTTCCCCCAAATGCAGCCCTGTCGCTGAATCGTAAAGTATTTTGAACGCCTAGCTTTGTCCGTGGATATACGAAGCACATTTGGCCACGAGTTGTTCTCTGGAAATATTATTTTATTGTCAGTTCTGGTACGAATGCGGTAGCAGACTTCCAGGAATCACTGGTGCCTGCTGTCAACTATGTGAGTTGATTGCATAATTATATTGTTTGCTTTCTATACATAATAGCCTTAATTTTGATGTATAATTTGTGTATATTTAATTTGAACTTATATAATATCAGGGATGGGAATTTCAAAGTTAACAAATTTAAGTATATAACACCTTAACTGAAGAATGACCGATACCAGTAGTGAATGTTAACTGAAGAAAGTATCGCTTTGTTATTTTGGTCGGCGATATTCGGAGTTTACTTTAAAGAGTCACTTTGATTTGTTTGGGGCAAATATGGAATAGCTGCAATGGCACATTTGAGAGAAAGACGAGCTTGTCATATCGTTTCTGAATGCAGAGCGTTGCACGTGAAACGCAAGTGTCGACAACTTTCATCCACTTTTTGCGCATACTAAATTTGTCAGTTTCCCTTCCAGCTATCACTGATCTGTATAACGTGCAGATTTAACCGCGATTTGGATGAGCGTGGTGCATTTTCCGTTTGACTTTTAAAAGGAGCACTGGTAAATGAAGCCGTCTGATTTTTTTATTGAAAGTCCCTGCTCCTTTGTTTTTAACTCTTACAGTACATGGAGAGTGGATTGTAACTAAATCACCAGTGGAGTGGAGATATCACCCAAAGTATAACCTTCAAATTTTGTACATATCGACAAAACACAAGCAATGTTTCAGCCAATGGACCTCCGGGTTTAACCCGGCGGTCCATTGGCTGGAACTTTGCCTGTGCTTGTTATGCTTTGTAACAAATTTTCAATTATTGTCTGGGTGGAATCTCCACTCTGCGGGTGATTTAGTGATAATACACTCTCCACGTACTGTATATGCCTCTTATAAACAGTATAGGGAAATCATCCTGAATTTGAAATTGTTGATGACCTCGAGCTGCAAACAGACTGACAAAGTAACTGTTTTGCATTGCGGTATTCATGTAACAGATATCCGCTTGACGTCACGCTTATAGTTTGCATCGGACTTCCCTCAGTTTTTCTTTAATTTAAGGTGCTATATATGTAATAGAATGTTGTTTATTTGGAAATTTCCATCTCTGACATTCCTTAAATTCAAATTAAATATACACAAATTATACATCAAAATGATTATTGAGATGTATAGAACACGAAACACATATGTAATCAACTTATTGAGTTGACAGCAGGCACCACTGGATCCTGAAAGTCTGCAACCGTATTCGTACCAGAACTGATAATATAATAATATTTCACGAGAACAAGTTGTGGCCAAATGTGCTTCACATATCAAAGAATAGGGCTTGGCATGTTCAAAACAGTTTAGAGTAGGACTGAATTTGGGAAAAGGACAACACTGCCGCATTTTTATTGAAGATTGATTCCATGTTCGACGGACTTGCGCAAATCACTCGATACCACGAATTCCTATCGAAAAACAAAATCGTAATAGTAGTATGTCATGTACCTTTGAGGGAATAGTTGCCGGATCTCATTGCCGGATCTCATGTGACGTCATAGTCACGTGACGTAGTGGCGCCATGTTGTGTTGTCATGGTAACCCGCGTGAGCGGCCATGCTGTGACGTCATCTCCATAGTGATACGTGGTGTGAGTGCGCATTCGCAGCGCGTGTTGTTAGGGTGATACGAGCTTCCGTCGTCCATTTTGTATACTGGAAGCCGCCATCTTGGGTTCTATGGTAGCACGTGATTGCTATGTTACCTAAGGCCTACAATAGGATAGGGGTATGTTCGGTGGGTATGTTCGATTGAATCAGAGTAAATCTGATTACCACAAACAACCCGACAATCCCCCAAATCACCAAAATCCACCCAAAATCACCGAAATTGACTTTATTTCCCCAATTTATCAGCTTAGCACGTAGTGTTATAGTACTAAGGGGGTACCGGGGGTGCGTTCGATTGAACAGGAGTAATGTTCTGGATCAGAATTCTCCCAGAATCCCTTTTTGGATCCTTATCCCATGACGTTTTTCCCCTATTAAGAAAGCACGTAGTGCTATAGGACAAATGTATCCAGAATTCTCTGCTTCTATCTATATATGCAATAGTTTACGTCTACCTAGACATGTTCCTTTATTCCAGAGTATACTCCAGTAGCGTAGAAGAGCCTATTAATTGGAACAACTTTACTTATTATTACTATATTTAGCAATTTCTGGTCTATTCTTGTTAGTTCTGACCCTATTCCGTGTACTCTTGTTGTTTCATATATCTAGATTCAGATTCAGATTCAGATTCTTTATTCACGGTACACATACATGTAAAATGGTTACAAATAAACATATTGCACAAATGTAATGTGAAGTATACCGTAGGAAGTGGCATAGCCAGATTGGCTGTCTACCTGCCACTCCCTGGAAGAAGATGGGGTGATTGCAAACAGACTGTGACTGAAAGAATGAACTGAGAGCCAATTATGTGACACATGATGGAGAATGACGATCGAATCATTACTTTTCTGATATTAGAGTATTAGTGTTTCATTTTCGCCAGCGGAAAGACGGTGATTCAAGGTAGGCAAGAAGCAACCTGCCTATAGGACTCCCTCCACTACTTATCATAACACATGAGGGCGGCAACAAGTCCCATCGTGAAGTTCGTATCGTTTAGACTGCGACAAGGAGGTTGGTCATGATGTTTGGGTGTGGTGTCTACGTTAGCTGCATCATCATCGTAGGATGACGAATGTTATTGATTTATTTGTGTAGACTTTTATTTGCAAGTTCTTACTTATATCCATATAGTATTTTACATAGCACCACTGTAAGGAGGAAGCGCGACAGGTTGCACAAGACGAGGATTCCAGATTTGGACGCGGACCACGACTTTGACAATTTACGAAGTTTACGAAGTGCAATCAGGGCAGTAGGGATTGTTGCAGTTGACATAACTGGAATATGAGGAAATGAATATGGAAGTTAACTTGTTCTTAAGCATGCTTCTGTCGCTAATATTACGAGTTGTGTCGTCCAGAGCATTCCATAGTTTCGGGAAGGAGTATAAAGGAAATTTATCCAGAGTTTGGGTCCGTGTTTTTTCTATGTATAGGAGGCCTGACTGTCTAGTTCTCCTACCAGATGGATTGTCAGTAATTTTAAATATATCATTGAAAGACACCGGTAATCTGCCGTTCTGCCAGTCAAACACGAACAGTAGTGCATGTAGCCTAAACAAATCATCAACCTTGAGTATTTGGTTTTCTTTAAACAGGGGATCTGTATGAGAATTGTACTTTTTGTTATTAATTATTCGTATTGAACGTTTTTGCAGGACAGCTAGTTTTTTGATAGCTCTTGAGTTGCCCCATGCCTGGATTCCGTATACCAAATGGCTATGTATGAGGGCGTAATACAAAGTTTTCATAGCTCCGTGGGGGAGGATATTTTTAACTTTGTTTAGACTATAGTTTGCGCGTGCTATTTTCGAGCATAATCGGGATATGTGAGCCTTGTAGGATAAATGTTCATCAATGCTAATTCCCAAGAATTTAACAGATTTTTCTGTTTCGGTGGCCCCAACTTTGTTAATGTTTTGGTTATTTATTTTTACCTCTTGACAAAGATTATTGTTCCTAGCTTTATTTGGATTAAGTATGATGTACGAGGTTTTCTTAGCATTCAGCATTAACTGGTTCACAGAGCACCATTCGAATAGTTTCTGGAGCTCGTCATTGAAATACGATGTAATGGGATTATTATCGGAGCCCGGGCAGTGTGCAGTGGTGTCATCTGCAAATGATAAAAGATTGAGTGATGTTGAGTTACTTATATCATTTATATATAAAAGAAAAAGAATAGGGCCTAAAATCGAGCCCTGTGGTACACCACAACTCTGTTTGGCTAAGTTCGATTTGTGTTCTCCGTACGTGACATATTGAGACCTGTTGGACAAGGAACTTCTAAGCCAATTATTGGTGACACCTCGGATGCCATATTTTTCCAGTTTACCTAATAGTATTTCGTGATTTATGGTGTCAAAAGCCTTTGACAAATCCAGGAACAGTGCTAAGGTGCTGTTTTTTTCTTCTTTATTATTTTCTATTGCAATGCTTTTAAGGAGCTGAAGAACTGGATGAATAGTACTATGTCGCTTTCGGAACCCATATTATATTTTTAATGGTCCTCATAACCTCAAAATTCAATGAGGCTATGAGGGATAATAAATGAGGACTCATTGAGGGCTTTTACATAGCCCTCATGGCCTCATACGATAAAAAGGGATTCCATAGCCACAGGTGTTTTGCAAAAATGGAATTCCATGGGATATGGCCATTGGATATAGGCTTTTATTATACAGAAGGGAGATAACTGCATTATGGGAAATCAAGCAATTTGATTGGTTGGTTATAATTTATATAAATGATCTAGATATATGAAACAACAAGAGTACACGGAATAGGGTCAGAACTAACAAGAATAGACCAGAAATTGCTAAATATAGTAATAATAAGTAAAGCTGTTCCAATTAATAGGCTCTTCTATGCTACTGAAGTATACTCTAGAATAAAGTAACATGTCTAGGTAGAAGTAAACTATTGCATATATAGATAGAAGCAGAGAATTCTGGATACATTTGTCCTATAGCACTACATGCTATTCTTAATAGGGGAAAAACGTCATGGGATAAGGATCCAAAAAGAGATTCTGGGAGAATTCTATTCCAGAACATTACTCCTGTTCAATCGAACGCACCCCCGGTACCCCCTTAGTACTATAACACTACGTGCTAAGCTGATAAATTGGGGAAATAAAGTCAATTTCGGTGATTTTGGGTGGATTTTGGTGATTTGGGGGATTGTCGGGTTGTTTGTGGTAATCAGATTTACTCCGATTCAATCGAACATACCCACCGAACATATCCCTATCCTATTGTAGGCCTTAGGTAACATAGCAATCACGTGCTACCATAGAACCCAAGATGGCGGCTTCCAGTATACAAAATGGACGACGGAAGCTCGTATCACCCTAACAACACGCGCTGCGCATGCGCGATCACACCACGTATCACTATGGAGATGACGTCACAACATGGCCGCTCACGCGGGTTACCATGACAACACAACGTGGCGCCACTACGTCACGTGACTATGACGTCACATGAGATCCGGCAATGAGATCCGGCAACTATTCCCTCAAAGGTACATGACATACTATTCGTAATTCTTAGAAATTTCAACAGGTGTCATGATACCTTGCATAGAATATGGTAACTGTGCAGTCTCTATATATAATAATAGTATGCTGTATTAAGGCGATGTTTCTCATTATTTGATTTTAGACGGCGTTGTATATCGATGCTTTTCCGTCCGATGACGATGACCGGAAACCGAAAGTAATTTTAAATGTAAACAAAGGCGACAGTTTTAGAATTTACCCCATGCAGCTCTATCGCTGTGTTTTGAAAAAATTGATGCCCAAGCTTTGTTCTTGGATATCTGAAGCACATTTGGACACACGTTGTTTTCTTGAAATATTATAATATTATCAGTTCTGGTAAAAAGACGATAGCAGACTTTCAGGAACCAGTGGTGCCTGCTGTCAACTCTATGAGTTGATTACATATATGTTTCGTGGTCTATACATCTCAACCTTCATTTTGATGTATAATTTGTGCATATTTAATTTGAATTTAAGGGATATTAGCGGTGGGAAATTCAAAATAAACAAAATTCTGTTACTCTTATAGCACCTTAACAAAAGAAAATAAATAATTTCAGCATCTGATACTTAAAAATTACCATGTACTGTAGGGTGGCCACTTGACTATACCACTTGGAAAACCACTTTCTTCTCAACCCACTCACAATTGTTTACAATTGGCTGTAACGTAAGTGCAAGCCCTACTTCGGAACTAGCCCAAGCTAAGAAACTTTTCCAAACGAGTTGGAAAAGTGGAAGAGTGCAAAATTACGAAAAAGATCGAAAAAGGGGTCGAGCGAGACCGGCGTTCGACATTACAGGTACTCTCTCTGCATACCTCTCGCGTTTACCGAGCGCATGCGCAATAACTGTGATGTCAATTCCTTTTATTTCCGCCATTGTAACATGGTCGGACATTTTGTGACTCGTGCTGCTTATTTGTTTTTCCTTCGTGAACAACTTGATTTTGTCTGCTATTATTGTCAATTAATGTGCAAGTGGACTGTATCCTTTTATCAAGCTCTAAATTGATTCATTATTATATTATTTATGCTCATTTTTGTTTGTATTTTCTTACATTGTCTTGCTTTTCCCGTGCGCGAAAACGCGACCATTGTTGTTCAGTTTTCCGTCGGTGGTAAGCTTGATTGTTTGGATCTTCTTGGGGATTTTTCCCAATAGAAATTATTTTGCCACACTTTTGGACTATGCCTAAAACATTTCATTGTCCATCTTGTTTATAGGTGAAACATGTAGATGATGCTCATGCTACTGGTGTCACTTGCAACAATTGCTCACAGGCCCATTCCTGTGGTGTTTGGTCCTCTAAGTTCTGGTTCTCCAGGGCTAGAACCCCTCGTTCTCAGTGCAAAGGTAGCCATGCCTCTTCGGAGATTTCTGAGAGTGCTTGTGGTGACTCTGTCACGCAGGATGTTGGTCAGCCTATTTTGGTAGCAATTTCCTCTGCAACTGTTGACGGTGCTGGTGCTGTGATGCCTGAAGTGGAGACTGTGGTCTCTCTTCCTTTGGCTTCTGATGACACCCTTGAGGCGGCTGTTTTCGTTGAGAGATTTTCCGAGATCAGCTCGGTCACTCTCTCCGATTTGCCACCTGCGCCGTCGACAGTTGCTGGGGAAGTTGTTCCTGCTGATCCTATCTTGTATGATAGTGGCTCTGCCATCTCTTCCGGGGATGGTGTACAGTCTCGGGCCCGAGGCTGTATCTGCTGGTGTGTCTCTGGGCTCTCAGCCTTCCCTGGCTTCTCAGAGAAGCTGTGCGGGTTTGCTGGCTACCCCGTCTCATCTGGCTAGGTTTGCTCCTGGTCGGTTGGCCGTTCGGTCGCTTCGGCAGCGATTCCTCGCCCCTCGAGCGAATCGTTTGTTGTTCCGCCTTCTCCTGCTGGTGAGCCGACTAGCAGGATGGGGCTGGGACATTGGCATCTAGGGCCTGCTGTTCGGCAGAGGCCGGTGACGGCTCCTGTTAGCTGTCACTTTTGGGACCTTCCTCCCGTGATTTGTGTTCCAAGTCTGGCTGTCGATCGATGCTTGTCGTCGGTCTCAGAGGATGGGCAGTTGGGGCCTTCTGTCGCGCAGAGGCCAATGGAAGGTTCCTGTCATTCTTGGGAATATCCTTCTGTCTCTTCTCATCGTGTCCCAGGTCCAGCTACTGATCGACGTATGCGGTCGGTCTCTCTAGGGGATTTGCAGGCAGGGTCTTCTGGTTTGCAGAGGTCAGTGATTGCCCCTGGGCGTCACTCGTGGGTCTGTCCTCCGGTGTCTTCTTACCGTCTCCCGACTCTGTCTGCTGATCGACGTTCGTGGTCGGTCCCTTCCGAGGATTTGGGTTCTTTTTCTAGAAGGGTCCATTGGGAAGACACTTCGTCGGGCGCGGCTGCTACGACGGATTCTCAGAGTTTTTTCTAGCAACCCTCAAGTTGGCTTCCCTGTGCCTCCTGGGGCACAACCTCATTTGGTCGTCGCAGAGATTCCTCGCCTGGCCCTCTGGATGCTGTTCAGTATTCACAGGAGGTTTCCGCTGGTCAGCCCGAGTTGGGCTACGTCTCTTCTGCCACAGAGGATGACGATTTTCTTGAAGGCGACGCCCCCCCCCCCACCCCCTCCTCCTGTCAGTCTTGGGGCAGGCTTTAGATTTTGTCTTTGGCTTATTGCCAGACATTCAGCCTTCAGTCCAGCCATCCGTGACCATCCGGCCGCGGTCCTCTCTGGAGCGCCGCAACCCTGTTGAGCCTTCTAGCTCTGGGGTTTTGCGTCCTCTGCAATCGGCTCAGGTTGTTGAGTCCTTCCAAGACCTGGATGCCAAAATGCGTCCTTTCCTTCTGACCAGCGTGCTGTTCTGAGGTCTGCTTCTTTGGCTGGACCTCAGCTGTTCCATGGTTCCGTGGAAGCTGTCTGTGGTGAGGTTCTTCGTCACTAGAAGGACCAGCTTTTGGTTCGACAGCTGGGCCAACCTGCTGCTGCGAGTGGTGGTCGTTCCAGGCCCGCCAAGCACCCCGCTGCGCCGGCCACGTCGGGCATGCCTTTGGCTCCGCCCGCTCCTTCTGCTGAGAAGAAGCGCTGTCGCGGCCAGGGTCGCTAGCAGCTTCAGGGAGGAAAGTCTCAGGACTCTGTCTTCCCAAGGGAGTGGTTTCTCCTCTCGGGGGCCTCGTCGAGGCCGCAAATGAAGGTCCTCACCTCGATTCGCCTCCAGTCGGGGGAAGGCTGTCGCTGTTTTTCGACCGTTGAACAGAGATAACGTCGGACCCTTGGGTCCTCGACGTCATCCAATCCGGTCTGCGACTGCCCTTCCGTTGGCATCTCTGTTTATCTCGGGTGCTCCTCCCGACACCGGTCCCTTCCGATTCTCTGCGTCGGGACCTTCTGGTGCAGGAGATCGACAATCTCCTCTCCAAAGGGGCGATCGAGGTGGTCAGGAACACCCTTTCACCGGGGTTTTACTCGAGACTTTTCTTGGTGCCGAAGAAAAACGGCCAGTTTCGTCCTGTCATCGATCTGAGTATCCTGAACGATTCCATCATAGCACCTCGTTTCAGCATGGAGACTTTCAGGTCGGTTCGACGTTCGATTCATCAGGGCAATTTTTCAGCCAGTATCGACCTGAGGGATGCCTATTTCCATGTACCCATTCATCTGGCGTCACGGAAATACCTTTGGTTCTCGTTTCGGGATCGGGTATTTCAATTCAAAGCTCTCTCGTTCGGTTTGAACCTGGCTCCTTGGGCCTTCGCCCGACTGATGTCACATGTGCTCGCTTTTCACCGTACTCATTCGAATGTGACTTCGACAGCCTACCTGGACGACATCCTCCAACGACACCACAATGCTGCAGTTCTGCAGTTCTGGAGTCCGATGTCCGGTGGTTGCTTGGCCTACTGGCGTCGCTGGGTTTCAGGGTCAATTGCGAGAAGTCGGATCTCCTTCCCTCTCAGCAATTTCGTCATTTGGGAATGGATTTCGACACTCTTCACAATGTGGTGTCGGTTCCCAATGCTCAGGCGGTGATCCTTTCTGCCTTGACTCGGAACCTGCTCCGTTCCTCCTCGGTCTCGGCCAGGACTTTCCTTCGGATGCTGGGCCTTTGCGGTTCGGTGACAGTTCTCATTCCGCTGGGTCGCTTGTTTGTCCGACATCTCCAACACTTCCTGTTGGATCATTGACGTCCGAATGTGGATCCTCTGGACCTGGAACTTCCTACTCCTCGGTCCCTGCTTTGTCACCTCCACCCTTGGGCCGATGTTCCCTGGTTGACTCAGGGTGTCCGTTGGATCTCCCTTCGGCCGATCGCATCCTTACTGCGGATTCCAGCGATCGGGGCTGGGTGTGACGTTGGACCCTCTCGGTCTGTCTACTCACGGCGAGTGGGACAGCGAGCAGATGGCCTTTCATATCAACCAGAAGGAGCTCCTTGCTCTTCTGTTGAGTTTTCAGCAATGGATCTCTCACCTGTCGGACCACACAGTCCTACTTCTTTCGGACAACTCGACAGTGGTGGCCTACATACGGAATCAAGGTGGCACACATTCGATTCCCATGTATCGGCTATCTCGGGATCTTCTACTGTTGGCGCGGGATGTAAACGCTCGGGTGGCCATTCGGCACATTCCCTAGCAGACTCCCTGTCCCGACGCATGGATGATGCATCGGTCGGTGTTTCAGGCGATTTGCGAGCGGTGGGGGCGTCCTCTTGTCGATCTTTTCGCCATTCGCTAGAATCATCAGGTAGAGACCTTTGTCTCCCCTTGTCCAGATCCACTAACATTTGCAGTAGGCGCTCTGTCTCTGTATTGGACAGGTTGGATCGGCGATGCCTTCCCCCCTACACCGATTCTTCCTCAGGTGTTGGCGAAGATTCGCGCTTGCAGTTGCAGGATCATTCTGATCGCACCTCTGTCTCCAGAGAGGGTATGGATCAATCTGCTGCGGCCTCTGTTGGCAGATCGGCCGATTCGTCTACCTCTACGTCGCGATCTTCTTTCTCAGGGTCGTCCCAGGAAGTACCGCAACAACCTGGCGAGCCTGTCCCTTCACGCCTGTCTTTTATCAGGTCCTGTCTCCGACGTAGAGGTTTTTCGAGACGAACAGTGGAGTGCATTTCTGCATCGCGGCGACATGCCACTGGCATAATTTATGCTGCTAAGTGGAAGGTTTTCTGCCACTGGTGTACAGCTCAAAATATGGCTTACCGTAGTCCGTCAATCGCTCAGATTGCGGATTTTCTGGTATACCTTTTTGACTCCAAGGGCCTCCAGCCTGTTACTATTAAGGACTATCGGTCTTTCTCTTATGTGGGAAAGCGGTGCATCGATCGTAATCTCTTTCTCTCCAAACTGATTCGGCACTTTTCTCTGAAGAAGCCTCGAGTTTTGCGTCTTACACCCAAGTGGAACTTGGCACATGGGTGTTGCATTGTTTGGAGGGGGCGCCATTCGAGCTTTTATCTGAGACCGATATGCGTTTTCTCACCTATAAAACTGCTTTCCTTCTCGCCTTTGCTTCTGCCAGACGTGTCAGTGAGCTTCATGTGCTTTCTGTTGATTCTGCTTTCTTCAGAAATGAGGCTAACAGTGTAACCTTCACTACTGATTGCTCTTTTCTGGACAAGAATCAGCTTCCTGATTCGGTTCCTCCTCCCATCTGCATTCG
This sequence comes from Pictodentalium vernedei, assembly GCA_031216915.1. Lineage (NCBI taxonomy): Eukaryota > Metazoa > Mollusca > Scaphopoda > Dentaliida > Dentaliidae > Pictodentalium > Pictodentalium vernedei. The sequence goes on along the minus strand of CM062293.1, from coordinate 13,903,833 downwards.
GGCTCTCCCTGCTGTCGATGGCCGGAGGCCTCTTCTTTGTCCTGTTCGTGCGATCAAGACTTATATTAATCGCACGCAGTTCATTCGGAGGGGTCGGAAAAGATTCTTTCTGTCTCTCATTCCTAAGAGGCTGTCTATCTCTTCCCATTCTATTTCCAGATGGATCTGTCTTGCAATCAAGCTGGCTTATTCCCGCTTGTCTGCTTCGGATCTTGTTTCGAACCGATTTAATGCTCATGAGGTTCGTGCCATTTCTACATCCTGGGCGTTCTCCAATTCTGTTTCGCTCCGGGATGTTATGAATGCGTCCTCTGGAGGAATGCTTCTACTTTCTCCTCCTTTTATCTCCGCCACCTACAGCAGCAAACTGAGGACCTTTTTTCGTTAGGCCCTCTCGTTGCTGCTCAGGCTGTTGTGCACCCTCGTTAAATATGTTTTTTTCAGGTTTGTGCTTCGCTCAGCCTTGTTCTTTTCAGGTCCTTTCTCTCTATCTTCATTACAGGTTTTCGCTATTGTTCTCTGCCCTCCTTGCTTTTCTTTCTGCTGCTCTTGTTGGTATTGGTTATGTGATTCACCTCCTATTGTTTATTCAGCCAACTGTAAACAATTGTGAGTAGATTGAGAAAAAATTAAAATTTTTTGGTAAATTTTGTTTCTTAACATACCTACCACAATTGTTTACCGGAGGTCCACTCTCCTTGGGGATATCTTTGATATCGTTGCCCCCCCCCCCCCCCTCCCCCCCCCCCCCCCCCCCCCCCACTAAATCACAAACTTCTCGTTGGCGGAAATACGGAATTTACGTCACGCTTGTTGCGCATGAGCTCGGTAAACGCAAGAGGTGTGCACAGAGAGTACCTGTAATGTCGAGCGCCGGTCTCGCTCGACCCCTTTTTCGATCTTTTTCGTTCTTTTGTACTCTTCCACTTTTCCAACTCGTTTGGAAAAGTTTGTTACCTTTAGTTAGTTCCGAAGTAGGGCTTGCACTTACGTTACAGCCAATTGTAAAAAATTGTGGTAGGTATGTTAAGAAACAAAATTTACTGAAACATTTTTTTTTCTGCCGTATGTGCCCTCACAAAAGCGAAGACTCTACAAGAAAAACGATCTTTTCGGTTTTTATATTACTTGGTTAGTTTCCTGTCTATCGAGAAAAAGTTTAAGGTAACTTCATGTCAGCCTGAGACCAAAGGTCGAAGGCTGGTGTGAAATTACCGAGGGCTGATATCTCGGCTGATATGAAACTAACCAAATAATAACTTATTTATTTATTAAACCAAAACAAATTATAACAAACTGTTCTTAGATCTGTTATGGATTTCTGATAGCAATGGCGTAGCCATGAGGAGGGAGGCTGATGAGGTACATGCCCCCAAATTTCAGCCATGCCCCCTCCCCCACCCCCGGTGACGTAGCCTAATTATTGATGCCGTTCACAACTTTTAAATTATGGACACAAACGGACCCGAGTCAAGAAAATTGGGGGTTTTTTTTGTCGCGAATTTCAACATTTTTCCTGGGGGAGGACCACTCCAGTGAGAGAAAGTCCCCTCTTGTGCTCACCCCATCTCGCAGCTACGTGGTTCGGATGATGCTGCGCATCCTATTGTGTATGCCCCCTCCAGTAGTTCAGCGGTCTGGACGTAGCGGCTATCCCCCACATAGGGGGGTGGGGAGGGGGGGGGGGTAGCCGCTATGTGGGGGGTAGCCGCTACGTTCAGATCACTGAACTAGCCTCCCTTAGATATTACTCTTTCGCCCCCTAACTTTGATATACTGGCTATGCCCCTGTCTGAGAGTGTTATTGTTTATCATTTTTTTCACATAGTGGACCGTTTCCCCTTCTAGTTCAGCTATCCGAACGTCTTTGCCTCCCCACTAGGAAAGTCGCGATGTTCGGATAGCTGAATTACCTCTCCTCCCACTTCGACGAATCTCCGCTTTTGATCTGAATCTGAGTTTATGTTGAATTCTCCCTACAACTCCCTACTTCCACCTAATCTCACCATACATAAAAAAAACACTTCAAGCTGTTCCATTGTTCCTGACAACGCAAATTTTGCGGATTGCGTACAAAGAACAACTGTAAATGATTACGATGTATATAAACTGGCTGCGCCTTGTAACACACCCAGAGAGACAACTCTAGCTTGGTTCATATCGGCGGAAGTCGGCATCATAGCAACCTAGTTTGAAGCTACGAGGGGATGTCAAAAAGTTTTGAGCCTTACATAAATAAAGCTAGAATATCGGTACAGAACATATACTACTCGAAGTTTGCTAAGCACCAAATATTTGACACATCATTGTGCAATCTGCTTGTGACATATTTGCGATATTTTTGGTGGATATGATTGAGGAATGTATTGAGATGGTCCCCAGTGTTTTCATTAGCTCTCTTGACAGACAGACTTTTCGCGACAGTCGTGGAAAGCGTGTACCCCTTGATTTCGTGTACTGCCTGCATGTACATGACATGTGAAGGGTATTCAGTCTTCATTTCAACACAAACCCTTGTGATTTAATGATGGAATATGGCAAATGCAAATATAAGAAGACATTTGTCTGAAGCAGAAATGTGTCGGGCTGTAGGGATGGTGGAGCAAGGGGCTACCCATCGTCAGGTTGGTGAAGCCCTTGGTGTGCACCATACGATGATCACCAGTGCCTGGACAAGATTTCAGCAGTATGGCACACCGTAAGACGACATGGTAGTGGCAGAGACATGGCAACATCTGCAGCTGAAGACCGGTTTTTGATCATTCAGGCCCGTAGGAACCGCTTTGCCACAGCAACCCAGCTTCGCAATGACCTTCAGAATGCACCCGGGGTAAATGTTTCGACGCAAACTATCCGCGCAAGGTTGCACGAATGTGGTCTCCGATCGAGAAGATCAAGAATTCGCATTCCGCTGTCCCAGAACCACCGCCAGGCACAATATGAATGGGCCATGGACCACGTTGGTTGGACTAGAGAAGATTGGCGACCTGTCTTTTTTACAGATGAGTCAAGGTACTGTCTAGACCACACAGATAGGCGTTTTAGGGTATGGAGAAGACCATGAGAGTGATTCCATGCAGCCAACATTGCTGAGCATGACCGCTATGGTGGAGGGTCAATCGTGCTCTGGGGCGGCATAAGCAGGGATGGACGTACAGAGCTCTGTGTCCTTGAACGCGGTACATTGACTGCACAGCGGTATATTGATGAGATCCTGGATGTCCACGTCAGATTGTATTCGGGTTCAGTGGGTGATAGATTCAGTCTGATGGACGATAATGCCCGTCCTCATGTTGCCTATGCTGTCCGGGAGTACCGACAGGGGGAGGGGATTGGGCGTATGGACTTGCCAGCAAGATCCCCTGACCTCAATCCAATCGAACATGTCTGGAATGAGTTGCAGCTTGCAATTTCAGCCCGTCTAGTCCAGCCAAAAAGTGTCCAGGAGCTTGGTGCCATGCTGGTCCAATTATGGAACAACATCACACATAGGACCACCAGGAACCTGATTGGGAGCATGAAAAGGCGTTGTCAAGCTGCAATTAACAGTAATGGGTCTCATACTCGATACTGAACCCATATCAGTTCGCTCTGTCAACTTTTTGGCAAATTTGAAAAATTTTCTCTTTTACCAATAATATCCATTTTCCATGGTTATCGTATTCAAAAGCTAAAAAATAATGTCAAACACAAATAAAATCTTAATTTTTGTACTTAAATCATTAAAGATATATTTAAATAAAAATATATACACTTTTCATAACAATATTTCAACTAAAACGTAAAACAGGTAGTTAGATATACTTGGTGCTTCGCAAACTTTGAGTAGTATATTTATTTTTCAACATAGTTGAAGAAACACTTACGTGGTCAAATTAAACAGGTGTCATGATAATAAATTCTTACATAACCTCTCCATTAAAAGTAAATTAGATTCCCCCATTGGCAAAACATCTTGAAATCTTTGACCGCGTAAGTGTTTCTTCAAATTTGGAATGAGATGGTAGTCACCAAGTGACTACCATCTCTTTCCAAATTTGAAGAAACACTTATGTGGTCAAAGTGACTACCATCTCTTTCCCACTTTGAAGAAACTCTTACGTGGTTAAAGGTTTCAAGATGATGAGGAACTTATTGCTGCTGTGGAGGATTGGATACAGGACCAAGATATGGACTTATACAGACGCGGAATCAACGACTGGCAGACCAGCTGGAACAAGTGTATTGAATTACAAGGGGACTATGTTGAAAAATAAATATGTTCTGTACCGATATTCCAGCTTTATTTATGTTAGGCTCAACACTTTTTGACATCCCCTCGTATATCAGCCGAGGTTGATAATTGGTAAATCTTCCAAAAAAAAAAAAAGTCATAACACCAGTTACTCGCCATTGTTAGGGACAATTTTCGATCTACTTATGTTCAACGAATCTTACAAATGGTAATTAACAGAATTCAAAGAATGGACTCATTTCCTAATCTATAATATTATCAATTCCATTCTAGTTTTTCAAAATTAACTTTCTTCTTAAAATTTGGTTCTTTTTGCGATGGCATGGGAGAAATCAATGGTAACGAAGTACGGCGAGTCATTGCTAGATGTAGCTCTTTCTTAGCCACGCCCATCTCAGACTCCTGTCTAGCTGAGTTCATTGGAGATCGAGGAGACGAATTATAGATATTCCGAGGCATGCAGTGAAACATTTTTTTAGAATCTTGAAGTTTCCTCGTATTAATGGCGGGACTTCTCGCCGACATGCATTCGTTGGTATTACGCGCCGTGTGTGGCGTTCTGGGAGTATCCACCAGTTTATCGTCGTGACTTCCATGTCGTTTCCGAGACTTTCTCAGAGTAAGCAATTTGTCAATTAAACACGTTCTGGATCGTTTGAATTCAAATGACGTCAATTTTAGATCTTTTTCTAATTGTTTGGACTGTTTCTCATGTCGGTGTATTAATAGTTTGTGCTTACTGTAGAAAGAAGTCCTTTTTGGTAAATTTCTTACGTATTCAAATGTTATATCATCTTCCATTGTATGAATCCGATTAGATCCACAGGAATATAAGTTATAATATCCCATAAAATTCACATCCATTATCAATTATCAAATAACAGCAGAAAAACTTAAAAAAGCAATACTTCAATTCTCAAGATCTGTTAATCCGAAGAGATGTGAACAACACAGATTCCGGGTTATTTCTTTGAATATTAACAGTGCAATATATATAATTGTATATTCATTCCATTTGAATATATTTGTGAACAATAAGCCAACTTTCTGTTGATAAAAGAAAAATATAGCATCAATAATTTCCAAACGTCCTGGGAATCAGAATCACTAAACAAACAAAAAATGACATACTGTTTGTTAAGAAGCACAAAACTTTAAACTGATTGTGAATGTGTCGTACCATTACTCGTATTATTACTAATTCAGTCCATTGTCAAATGTGATCACTGTTGAACTATTTGCTGACATGTTCTGATAAAATCCATTTCGTAATCTGCTAGAGCGGGTGTGTTTCAGTTCAAAGAATTCCTATTACAAAACACACGGATTATTTTTTTGTAACCATAACCCTCTCAAACCATATTCTGGTATAGGATCAGCGTGTGCAGTATTGTCTTTTGCCAATGGGAGAATCTAGTTTGCTCTTAAAGGAGAGGTTATGTAAGAATTTATTATCATGACACCTAACCCTTTTTGCTAACATGAAAAGCAGACGACACTTGAAAAAAAAATTCTTGAATAACTAATAATTTTTTTCATTTTTTGTCTCAAAAACATAGGTTATGACCCCTCGTTGGGACGAGCTCGTTCCAACGAGGGGTCATAACCTATGTTTTTGAGACAAAAAATGAAAATATTTTGAAAATTAATTGGCGATTTTTGAGAATAGCGCTGGACGGTTTTGGCCGTTGCGTTGGGTGAAGGGTTAAAATGACCAATCAACGTGTTCTAATAGCATCGATGGACCATGCGATATTACGTTTTTCAATAGGGAAACGGCTATCGGATTGAGTCACACACTGCCAGTGACCGTGTATGAGCCTATACACCCCTTCTGCTGGCGCAATTTTGTTTCCGAATAACTTTTCCCACCTCAAGTTTTCACCTATTTTCGTGCAAATAAAAGACAGTTTTCTGAAAAATATTCAAAATGAAGCGATTCGGATTTTTTAATTTATTATTTAATTCGTTTGGTGGCATGATAAATACGCGCAAATCTATAAATTTTGAGATTTTTGTGGCCCTACCCTCAGGCTATGCCACTTGGGTATTTGATAATAAGCCTACAAAAATACAGGGGCACGGGGTGGATCTCTCCATTATTTGTTTTTTCATGCAGATGTTCTGGTTGTTGTTCACCCTCCCCATACTGTAAATATAGATTGAGGTATGTATAAGGATTCAAATAATACGTCTGAATGGAATTTAAGGTTCGTAAAAAGAAAAGCCCCAACGCAAAATTCGTTGTCCCGAGTTCGATGCTGGAAACAAAAATACTGCAGGGAAGAATTTATGGAGACTTCTTTGGTTGCAGGTTGGTTTTAGTTGAAGTTCTTCACTGAATAACCTACATGTGCCTTTTTGATAAGTAAATGGAAGGGAGGGGGGTTTGGTTCCCCTCATCACCCCGAGATTTTTCCCAACAAAATGTAATTTATGTAGAATGCGATATGTTATTTGTAATTACTTTTGTTGCTCTTCCATAAAGATTATAAACTTCCGGTTCTAAAGGCAGGGCCATCGTCACTGGAGGAATTGATAATACAGAAACCCTGATGAATTTTTTTGGTAGGGGCACTCCACCGAGGTAGGCGTATATGCTATAATATAGCCTACAAGAGTATGCTCCTACCAATTTATATTTTTCTTTCTTTCCCATGCAGTAGGCCTAGGTCCTCGCTTAACTGGTACAGTGCTAAATTATTTTTGGCCACCAAAATTCGTTCACATGTCGTTGTCTTGTTACAATTTATAGGAGAGTGCCTATGGGCATTGTAACAAGGCATCTCTTAATGGACTGAAAAATATCACTTCAAAGATAATATGAAGTCCGGCCACTGATTTTGAAGCCTTTCAAGTTGCAATATCTGCTCTTCAGAACAAAGCCCAAATATGGGCTCCCAGCACTCTACCAATTAATATTAATTTTACTTCGCCTCACATGATGCCATACCTGGCAAATAAACGTCCTGTAACTTATAATACTACAGCCCTGGGAGCTCTGTGGCTCAGAGGTTACGGCACTGAATTTCAAACCGAAAGGTTCACGGCTCGATCTTCGCCAGGGGCAACTGCGTTGTGTCCTTGAGCAAGGCACTTCACCCCGATTGCCCACGTGGGGCACGGTGGCGTTGTGTATTAAGGCGGACTGCACACCGACGGTGTACTTGTCTTCAACCAATGCTAACCTTACTCGCGCGGAATTACTACGTTGGGGAGTCTGACAGTTGTTAGCCGTTACTAGATGGTTCTCTCCGGGTACTCCGGCTTCCTTCACCCGTAAAACTGTCCGACACGAGGTAACCCTGGCTGTGATAAGTGTCGTTAAACTCCAATAAATAAATAATACATAACTACAGCCCTACGGAACTGACCGTCATCCGCCCCTATATGACCTTTCTATGGAAGTGTCACTAACCCTGATTAGCGATCGTTGCGTATTGTGTCGATCACTCCTCGATTTCCGAATTTGTTTTAGATAAAAAACGTTATGTATATCACGTTGAAAGGGTTCAGCGGGTATCCTGTATAAATAACGTGTAAGTGCGATTATCCCTTTACCCAACGTAACGGCCAAAACCGACCAGCTCTATTCTCAAAAATCGCCAATTAATTTTCATTATTTTTTCATTTTTTGTCTCAAAAACATAGGTTATGACCCCTCGTTGGAACGAGCTCGTCGAGCTCGTTCTAACGAGGGGTCATAACCTATGTTTTTGAGACAAAAAATTAAAAAATTAGTTATTCAAGAATTCTTTTTGCAAGTGTCGTCTTTTTTTTCATGTTAGGTAAAGGGTTAAAGTAAATATTTAACCCATATCGCACCAAATAACCTGTACATAATAAGTCTTAGATTACCAAGAATTTCTTTATAATCGAAGCAATGGGATGATTTGAAGATAATAAAATGAATTATATTACAGAACTTATAATTTTATTTACAGTTAATATTACATTTACCTTATAAGAGTTAATAGACTGAATTACATGTAGATAAACAATAAATATAACTTGTTTTTGTTATATGTCATGTCCATAAAAAAAATCAAAATCGTATTAATGGCTTATGTCTCAATGCGTACGATTATAGTTGTTAAACCCATTTTCTCACTTGACAAGAAAAGTTTAGACAGGTTTACAAAATATATTTTCTGCAGTTGTTGAATATTTAGCGGATCGACATGCTTTATTAAATAGATATGATTCGTACAAATGGCTTAAAACTTAATAAAAGAAATATTGAATGTCTTTTCATTTGAAAAAATGTTCTATGCCAATTATTCTCTCCAAACACACAGCTAGCCATTGTTTCGTGTAAATGAACAGGAAACATTGTCGCACTCCTATATAATATAATTAACCCCTCCCACGCTGATATCAAAATACCGAAATTCAAGTCGGACATTCTTCCCAGATTGCAACTTGAAATTTTACTAATTCAGTCGTGTTTGACAGAGTTCAATGAGCTCTGTCAAATACGATTAAATTGGATAATTTCTTAGTTGCATAATAAAAAAAAATGCAGATAGAAATTTTGATAATTCGATATCTGTGTGCAGAGGATAAGGTCGCACAAACCTGGGAAATATTAATATATCTTCTAAACATTACATACAGCTCAAAATCTGTGACCAAGTCGTACAAACCTGGGAAATAATAATATATCTTCTAAAGATTACATACAGCTAAAAAATGTGGCCACGTCGTACAAACCTGGGAAATATTAAAGCATCTTCTAAACATTACGTACAGCTCAAAATCTGTGGCCAAGCAGTTGTTTCTAGACAGGTGGCGTCCGCACTTCTACACAAACCGCTGCTCAGATCTGAGTACCATTTTTGCTGGCCAAGTGTGCCCGACCACCTGCTGCATTAATTTACCAGCGAATAGACTAGACTTAATTTTCTAAGTGTTATTTTGATGTCTGTAGGGTTTATATATGCTTCATGCTAACTGTTGAGGGTTGTCAAAATATATTTTAATGCAATATGTTTTTCACGGACCCGTTTTTGTTAAAATGTACGCATTATGTAGGAGGTCTGGACTTACACAAAATAATTCCATTGTACACATATCGAGTACTGTTTCAACGAATGGTAATTCTTTAATTATTTAAGGGTAAGGGACTGAGTTTGAACCAAAATCCCCCCCCCCCCCCACCATCTTCTAGAAAATAAAGGAAAAAAAAACAGCCCAAAATACCCAAAACAAACTGATCCATATCAGGTGGGTCACCTGTCCATACCACCATCAGTCGGTGAGTCGCGTAAAAACTTTCAGATTGACACAGATGTACGGCAACATATGGAATCATGATGCACATTCATTTTTTTTTCTCGTGCTCTGTCCATAATATTGCAGTGGGATGTGGTAGAACTATGTTACGAGTGTACCTCCACCAGCCAGCGTATTGTGCATAGACCAAACATCCAAGGTCACGGTAACGGATAGAGGTCAAAAGGAGGGATTGGCATGGGCATGCACCTTATCTTTTCCGACTCCGGCGCGTGACTTTATAGTTGTGAGATTAAATGCGATACCAAATGAAACTGATATTACACGATCGAATCTTACAGACAAAAGTCACAAATGGATGTCAAAAGAAGGGAGGAATATGCTTAAATACTTCTGTGTGAAAAGAGATATCCAGATGAAACTGATATTACACATGTAGCACTTACAGTACATGGAGAGTGGATTGTAACTAAATCACCCAGGGAGTGGAGTTATCACCCAAAGTACCACTTTAAAATTCAGTACATGTGGACAAAAACACACGCAATATTTCAGCCAATGGACCTCCGGGTATAACCCGGAGGTCCATTTACTGGAACTTTGTTTGTGCTTGTTATGCTTTGCCACAAACTTGCAATTATTGCTAGGGTGGAAGCTCCACTCTGCAGGTGATCTAGTGATAATACACTCTCCACGTACTGTAAGTCGCGCACGTAGTGTGTTATTGCGTTGACCTTGGGCCTGTTCGTTGATTCATCTGTCCATTATGTTTTTTCATGTCCAGTCCATAATTTTTTAGTGGCGAGAGATATCAAGACAAAACTTATATGTGTACTTCCACAAGACCTTGCATCACTAAAACATTTCAAGACCTTGCACCGAAGGTCAAGGTCAAAAATAAAGGTTAACCCTTTACCCAACGTAACGGCAAAAACCGGCCAGCGCTATTCTCAAAAATCGCCAATTAATTTTCATTATTTTTTTCATTTTTTATCTCAAAAACATGGGTTATGACCCCTCATTGGAACGAGCTCGTCGAGCTCGTCCCAATGAGGGGTCATAATCTATGTTTTTGAGACAAAAAATGAAAAAAATTAATTATTCACGAATTTTGTTTTGCCAGTTTCGTCTGCTTTTCATGTTAGGAAAAGGGTTAAAAGAAACAATCGTCACTCACATTATGTTTTTCGTGCCAGCCTGTAACTATTCAGCGCATTACGATACCAATATAAAACGTACGTTAAAACTGTACAAACCATCGGCCGGTGTGTCAAGCTTTTACTTCAACACCGATATCCTCAAGTCAAGGTCACGGGAAGAGTTTTTTTGTGAGCGATCCATAACTTTTTTAATAGAACCAATTTTCAAGATGAAATTAATATCATACGTGTAACACCAACAGACGGTGTGTTGCATAAAAAACTCAAGGCGCCCCCCCCCCCCCCCCCCCCTCCCCTGTGGTCCAGTCACAGACGGAGGTCGAACGTATGAAGCAGAATGCACATTAACTTTTTCCTGGAGAGTAAGATGAAATTTATCCGGATATCAGAAGATTTCCCGATTAGTCTGTGCCCCCAAATGGGTCGGATCCAACCAGTTTTGAGCCAACTTGTCATCATTATTGTATACTTTTTCATCCAGATTCTCCCGGACATAAAGTATAACCAATGGGTCAACGGCTGGGATTACTGGCCCAAATAATCAGGGCTGAGATTACTGGCCCAAATAATCGGGGCTGAGATTACTGGCCCAAATAATCGAGACTGGGATTACTGACCCAAATAATCGGGGCCGGGATTACTGACACAAATAATCGGGGCTGGGATAATTGGCTCAAATAATCGGGACTGGGATTACTGGCCCAAATAATCGAGAGATTACTGGCCCAAATAATCGGGGCTGAAATGTCTGGCCCAAATAATCGGGGCTGGGCTTACTGGCCCAAATAATCGGGGCTGAAATTACTGGCCCAAATAATCGGGGCTGCAGCCAACACGTTGGGCATAAGGAGGTCGTCTCGGGGTCGATCTAAACTAAACAGTTATTTGATTCTTTAGTTCCAGTTGTCAGCAGATTGTTGCGCTATGTTTCAAAGCACAAGAATATTCAACCTTTTTCTAATATATACGTGGTTGGACAAGCGTGTAGACCAATGTCGTCGCGGAGTTCTGTGATCTGATAATCATCAGCAATAAACAGGGCCATGGAAAATAGGGTGGGGGCTTAGCTCCTTTCGATTTCTCACTTTTCGTTCAAAATTGTTTGGATGGATATGGAATTTTATTACAGAGTTTATTATAAGTTATCTCCGCCAACATGTATGGTATATGGAGATTTAATACCTGGATGTCGGTTTTTAAACACCGATCCGCAGGCGAGGTGTTTAAATGAGACATCCAGGTATTAAATCTCCATATACCATACATGCTGGTGGAGATAACGTTTCTGTCCTCTTTGAAACACAATACAAACATAGTGGAAATAAATTTGTGGACGGATTTCTCAGCTCCACAATCTCTTGGACCAAATTCGTGATAATTATTTTGTTTTTATAATCGCAGAAGACAACAGATAGAGTTACATCCCTTGTGTTGTTAAGGAAACGTGTAAACAGTATTTTTTTTTTACCTATCGTCCTCTGAGTTCCAATGTGTTCTATGTGCCTACTGGCACATAGAACACATTGGTACGCAGGGAACGATTTATTTGCTCTTATTTTATTTTCATGATTGAATTGACGGAAATCTGATGATATTTGTGACTATTTTCGGGTTTTTTGGTTCGATTTTTATTTCGTGCGCTAAAACCCTGGATGTTGCATCTCATATACTTTAGATGTTGGGTAAATCCTTTGCCATGGCTATTTGTCCAAGGCATTCTGACCAATCAAAAGTTCGAATTTACCGGGATATAGGGACAAAAATATATGATGACTGGATGAAGCGTATCAAAATAAATGCATCTCATGTAGACTACCTATTTGTTTCTTCTCCTTCGAGTTCCCTTCCACTACCCTATGTTTCTTCTCCCATAGTTCTCTTCATGAAATGGTAACCTTGTTTGATTCTTCTCCTTCGAGTTCCCTTCCACTGCCCTATTTTTCTTCTCCCAGAATTCTCTTCCTGTAATGGTAACCTTGTTTGATTCTTCTCCTTCGAGTTTCCTTCCACAACCCTATTTTTCTGCTCCCAGAATTCTCTTCCTGTAATGGTAACCTTATTTGTTTCTTCTCCTTCGAGTTTCCTTCCACTACCCTATTTTTCTTCTCCCAGAATTCTCTTCCAGTAATGGTAACCTTACTTGATTCTTTGCCGCGAGTTCCTTCATGTACCCTATTTGTTTCTTCTCAAAGATATCCCTCTCTGTACCCTCTTTCTTTCTTCTCTCCAAGTTCCATCCCTGTATCCCATCTGGCTCTTCTCCTCCATTTCCCTCTCTGTATCTTACATGTTTCTTCTCTCTGGGTTCCCTCTCTGTATCCTATTTGCTTCTTCTCTCCGAATTTCCTCCATGTACGCCACTCCAGTCCGACCAGGCTCCTCCATTCCCCGACGTTCGGTCTAAACCAATTGAAGCTCCAAGTCATCTTGGATCATCAGCCGGTCTAGGGAACGTCGAACCTTTGGCCATACTACTCTCTGCATTGATTGATGTTTATTGTAGGAGCGGCTGATCTGGAGACCGACTATGTTTGTTAATGAGGACTCGACCGGGACCGCCAATAGCTACTTGTGGAAGACTATACGTGCCCGAACATCTACAAAACCCCATCCCTTGAATTGCCACCACCTCTTACATCCTGAGGTCGATTATATGCGTGTCATTAAGGGGAGTGGGCCTTCACAATGAGCTACATCACATGAGTGGCAGATTTTATATGCCCGAAAAACAAACTAAAGAATCACCTACTACAGACAACCGGCGGGGCTGCAAACTCCTGCTAAAATATATTTTAAAAAGACAGTTTCAAGCCAGCCCTTAATGCAATCGATAATCCAATTCAATTTGACAGCAAAGTAATTACCAGCTGTAGCTTCTCGTGTTCTTTATTTAGTAGGCTAAGTCAACAGCGACAAATTAACGAACACAAGTTCTGGGCAACGCATTACATTTTAAATCCTCTTAATTATCAGAATACTCATTAGAAACGGATAAAATTTTACACCTGAGTAAAGTATACCAGTACACATACCCTCCCCCCTTTTACACCTGAGTAAAATATACCAGTCTATATACCCTCGATCTCTTTACACCTAAGTAAAATATACCAGTCTATATACCCTCGATCTCTTTACACCTAAGTAAAATATACCAGTCTATATACCCTCGATCTCTTTACACCTAAGTAAAATATACCAGTCTATATACCCTCGATCTCTTTACACCTAAGTAAAATATACCAGTCTATATACCCTCGACCCCTTTACACCTAAGTAAAATATACCAGTCTATATACCCTCGACCCCTTTACACCTAAGTAAAATATACCAGTCTATATACCCTCGATCTCTTTACACCTGAGTAAAATATACCAGTCTATATACCCTCGATCTCTTTACACCTGAGTAACGTATACCAGTACACATACCCTCCCCCCTTTTACACCTGAGTAAAATATACCAGTCTATATACCCTCGATCCCTTTACACCCGAGTAAAGTATACCAGTACACATACCCTGCACCCTTTTACACCTGAGTAAAATATACCAGTCTATATACCCTCGATCTCTTTACACCTAAGTAAAATATACCAGTCTATATACCCTCGATCTCTTTACACCTAAGTAAAATATACCAGTCTATATACCCTCGACCCCTTTACACCTAAGTAAAATATACCAGTCTATATACCCTCGACCCCTTTACACCTAAGTAAAATATACCAGTCTATATACCCTCGATCTCTTTACACCTGAGTAAAATATACCAGTCTATATACCCTCGATCTCTTTACACCTCAGTAAAGTATACCAGTACACATACCCTCCCCCCTTTTACACCTGAGTAAAATATACCAGTCTATATACCCTCGATCCCTTTACACCCGAGTAAAGTATACCAGTACACATACCCTGCACCCTTTTACACCTGAGTAAAATATACCAGTCTATATACCCTCGATCTCTTTACACCTAAGTAAAATATACCAGTCTATATACCCTCGATCTCTTTACACCTAAGTAAAATATACCAGTCTATATACCCTCGACCCCTTTACACCTAAGTAAAATATACCAGTCTATATACCCTCGACCCCTTTACACCTAAGTAAAATATACCAGTCTATATACCCTCGATCTCTTTACACCTGAGTAAAATATACCAGTCTATATACCCTCGATCTCTTTACACCTCAGTAAAGTATACCAGTACACATACCGTGCACCCTTTTACACCTGAGTAAAATATACCAGTACACATACCCCCACCCATTTCAACCCGAGTAAAATATACCAGTACACATACCCTGCACCCTTTTACACCTGAGTAAAGTATACCAGTACACATACCCTGCACCCTTTTACACCTGAGTAAAATATACCAGTCCATATACCCTCGATCTCTTTACACCTGAGTAAAGTATACCAGTACACATACCCTGCACCCTTTTACACCTGAGTAAAATATACCAGTCCATATACCCTCGACCCCTTGACACCTGAGTAAACTATACCAGTACACATACCCTCCCCCCTCCCACCCATTTTAAACCCGAGTAAAATATACCAGTACACATACCCCCCACCCATTTTAAACCCGTGTAAAATATACCAGTACACATACCCTGCACCTTTTTACACCTGAGTAAAATATACCAGTCCGTATATCCTCCACCTCTTTACACCTGAGCAAAATATATCAGTACACATATCCTCCACCCCTTTACACCTGATTAAAATATACCAGTCCATATACCCTCCACCCTTTAAACCTGAGTAAAATATGCCAGTACACATACCTTCCACCCCTTTAAACCTGAGTAAAATATACCAGTACATACCCTCCACCCCTTTTAAACATCATTAACAAATAGGGCAAAGTGTGGTAATATGGACCCCTAAAGCATACCATGGCGTATTTTCATTGTTAAACTTCTGGGAGCACAGTTATAAATGTTTGTAGAATGTATATTGTCATTACTAGCTAATTTTCCTTTACATCTTTTGACTTATCAGTTCTCGAGATATATGCTGGACAAGTGTCCATACTGCCCGAGCACTGGGGTAATATTGACAGAGGGACCATATTGCCCAAATGTTTGGGGTAAATGGACACACTTCCATATTCGTGGGACATGCAGATCAGTTCTTCTTCTCAGATTAATGGAACTTTATTAAATCTATAACTGAAATGAAAAATGAAATATCAGTGAACCAACACGTGGCTCTTGTGAATGTTTAAGAATTGGATGCAATTTTTATAATCTTTATTGGAGTATGAACGTGTGGGAATGGGTACAAATTAAGTATGTACAATTATGTACAATTTGTATCCATTCCCACACGTTCATACTCCAATAAAGATTATAAAAATTGCATTCAATTCTTATAATTACATTCCGTTACTGTTTAAACTACTTTTTACCAAACAACAAAGCAGAAAGACGAAATAAAACATGTACGAACGAACGAGGCGAAAAACCACCCTCACACAAAATACAAAGCGCACAACTCTGATTTTTAATTTTCACCACCTTAGAAATGGATACGAGTATTTTAGTAACGGGCTTTATGCCACAGTTGGGAAATGTTACCAAAGAAACAGCAGCGGAGTTGATCACTGCGAGAGGCGCTAAAAGTTAAAAACCCGCCCAAACACCATCCGAATTACATTCTGTTAACAGTTAATTTAATTTACTGCGCTCTACCGTAAATGTGGGTCAAAGTTCGACCAAATGTATTCACTGGAAAACGAATTACATTTGGTCATGACGTTTTCACCGAACTGACCAATGGGAATTGAGTATTTGGACCCAAAACGTATAACTACATTAACAATGTAATTATTTCTCAATAACACCACTAACGGAGGCAAATGTCACACTTGAAGCTCACAGCATTTGTGTCAACTTACTTTTGCCCACTTAGCATAAGTCTGGCACTGAATCCAAGGTTCTCTGGATTCTGAGTTGTGTCCATTGCAGAAAGGCATTCTGTGTCTTCTTCGCTTATCTGAATGTTTCTCCTCTTCGGTTTTGTTTTCTCAGATACTAGTTTCTTTTGGTCGGTTCTGACACGCACGGGGCTGGTGATGGGGTTTGATTTGCATCTTATCCGAGGGTTTACCTTTGCTGATTTTCTGTTTAGTCTTTCTGTTTCCACTTTCATTTCTATTTGCTTTTTCTTTCAACAGTTCAGCTCTTCATGGGGATAATGTAACCAGGGTTGCGTGCCAAACCTTTCTCTTCTGGGCTGCGCAAATGGTACTGCATTGATGTTTTACTAATTTTAAGAGTTGAGTGGGTTTGGTAATTTTTGGAATACTTCCTTCTTTATCTGAGATCGGTGGCGCAATAGCCTACTCTGACTACATGCTATTTTGCAGTTTGCTGCACCCCGTCCCAGGTATGTTAACGCTTGAAGAACTTACCGAAACAGAGTGGTTCACGCTCGATTGCCTTGCTATTGCCCCGTGAGCATCTGACTTTGCTAGTTACTCGGATCTTGTTGAGGATTTTCTGGTGGACAGTGGGAGCTTTTGGACTGAAGCTGGAACAGTGCCAAAAAACATGTCTGTAGTTTCTGCACTTGTATGGGGCTGCACTTGTCCTGCTGCTGTCGTACTGCCAACACTTACGCTCTTTGTACCCAAACTCTGCAATGTGTCCGCTTTCTCGACTGTCTGCGAAGATATCTTAGACGTAGCAAAGTTTTCGTAAGTGAAAACATTCGGATTAAAAGGTACAATCCCAGTGACACGAAAACTAGTTATTGTTTTGTTAATGGCAGCTGCTTTCGAATAAGCGTGTGCAAAAGGTTCCGCTATTTGGTATTCTGTAACCACTTTCCCTTAGTACTTGCGCAGCCATGTCTGAACGTCTTGGTCGTAATAGGTTTCCACGCTCTTGAAGAATGACCTGTCCAAAGGTTGTATTTTAGTGGGACGGAACGGATAGTATGATGAAATTGTTTCCCCGCGCCTTTTTAATGACATGTATTTTTTTTCTATACGCGTTGCATGTCCTTCTAGTATCAGCAGAGTTGGAGAACGTCTTGTCTTGGGCTGAACAAACTTGATGAAGTGGTCAAAACAGTCCTCTAAAAAGTCCTCATTTATCCAACTGGTTTTACTGACACAGCCGATCGATCCTGGTGACGCCCGGCTAGCATCTCAGGCTTCATCCTTACTGCAGGGAGTTTGAACATCGGTGAGATATAGATTCCTGTCGCACCGGTTGCGCAAAACACTGTCACAGTTTTTTTCTTTTTTTCGGTACTCCTTAAGCTACCCACATTACGCTGTCCTTTCTTTGCCAATGTTTGGAAGGCTAATGGCAAAAGGTAAACCCCGACTTATGCACAATTATAAATGTTGATTTCCGGAATTATTTCGTGGGCTGAGTGCTGGAATGTTCTGTGTCCAATAGGGGACATAGGACATTCAAACACTCAGGCGACGATTTGTTTAGCCACAATATAAATGTTGATTTCCGGAATTTTTTTGTTTATCGATGCCATCAACATGATTGATGTTAGAATATCAAAACACTTTGTCACTTTTGTCTCATTAACCCTTTATCTAACATGAAAAGCAGACGACACTTTCAAAAACAATTCTTGAATAACTATTATTTTCATTTTTTGTCTCAAAAACATAGGTTATGGCCCCTCGTTGGAACGAGCTCGACGAGCTCGTTCCAATGAGGGGTCATAACCTATGTTTTAGAGACAAAAAATGAAAAAAAAAAAAAAAATTAATTGGCGATTTTTGAGAATACCGCTGGCCGGTTTTGGCCGTTACGTTAGGTAAAGGATTAAATCCCGAGGCTAGTCGCTTTGATGCCGGCTCGAGCTTTCTCAGTGAAAGGAATGTCTGTCCGCAAATAAAACCTCGATCCATTCTTGCCCAGCCTTCTGTGAATCAGAATTGAATGGATGTTTGATTTGTCGAGCTTTCACAGTGTTTCTGTATCAAACGACGAACAAACATCAGTAGCCGTCAAACCAAATAATTTAATTTCCATATCCAAGATGAGTGCAGCTAGTTCACTCTCCTTTTTAAATGTTAGGAGTGGATTTCGTCCCAGCTTTTTAACATTCAGGTTTTCAGACATGGATTCTGGTAAATGTCTTCTCAAAGTATTTCGTGGAACGCCGTACTATCTGGCAACAGGCTTCAGTGGCTTCTCCACTGCAATTAGTGCATCGATTGCTCCCTGTATCGCCGCTTCGTTCCTTTGTCTACGAATGCCCTTGCTCTAATACTTTTGAACCATATCCCGAAACGAGAACATAAAATGGGCTTCAGAGTTATAATGTTAATATAACCTGGCACTCTAACTGCTGGGAAGGATGGAATACTCTTCTGTTGCATGCTCTTCCCTAGGCCTGAAGCGACCCCCATGCTCTAGGACCATCACTGTCAATTCAAAGGAGAAAACATTTTTTCACAAATAATGGGTCGTCCTATGGGTAAAAGATTCGTCGTCCTATGGGTAAAAGATTCAGTCCTAATTTTGCAAGCATTTATGTAACGTAATGGGAGGAAAATGCCCAAAGCAAATGTGTAAAGCATCCTCTCGTATATATCTGATATTTAGATGACATTTTTATCATTTGGGAATATTCAAAAGAAGATTTTGATGAATTTTTAAATATTTTAAATACTCATGATCCTAATATTAAATTAAAAGCTACTATCGGTGAAAATTATGTCGCTTTTCTCAATGTGACCGTGTATAAAGGCAAGAAAGTCCAGGCATCCGGTCATTTAGATTATAAAATATATTTTAAATCAACTGATTCACATCAATTGTTGGACACAAAATCATTTCATCCTCAATATACATTTAAAGTTATCATTCGTTTCCACCGCAATTCAAGTGATAAGGTAAATTTCAACACGGCTTGTTGTACTCTATTTGGTGCCCTCAGATCGAGAGGGTACTCACTACGCTTTTTGCGTGGCCTGAAACCTCGAAATCCGAATATTATTTACTTTATCACTTGTAAACGCTGTCGGAAGCAGTATGTTGGTGAAAATCCTTCCTTTCCGAGAACGTGCCAGTAGACACAAACAGGATATAAAACATAATGCTGATGTCCCAGTAGAACAACATTTTAACCTTCCAGTACATTCTTTGGACGATTTCGAAATCCATCCTATTGAACAACAACCAATTAAAGACACATTAGAAAAAATGGGCGAATTTAGAAAAAACCTGAAGCTTTTTGGATCAATACGCTTCAAACCATTTGGCCATTTGAAATGAACACATCAGAGGGAGAATGCGAAAGGAAGTCCATCATTCCTTTCACTTTAACACACATCAGAATGAAAATTGAAATAGCAAAAATATTAAAAGATGAAATCAGTTTAATCGACTCTAAATTAAATGAACCTTTGAATCTTCGACCTGTCATCGCCTATAAGAAAAACAAAAGCGTGCGTAACATCCTTATAAGGACTAAATTAGAGCCCATCAATGAATAACATCAATTATTGCCAGTCAGTCTAACTTAGTTTAAATCAATTTGATATATTTTTTATCACATGTTTGAAACCCATCAAGTAAATGAAAACAATTTTTTGGTGGCATATTACAAGAAAAAAAACCTTTCAGTAGGAAATGTCTGTGCCAGCGCGAACTTTTAACCTTAAAAGCACGCACATAATTAGCATGTACCAGACTCATAAAAGATCCTGCAGCTGGAAACGAATCGACATGGACCCACGTTTGCATAAGACCCCCACCCCGGCAATCCATTTTCAGAAGGAATTATTCAATAAATGCATGTAATTGTGATGCGTGGCTTCTTGCAAAGATGTGATTCTGACAACATCACCAAGAAATGCCTTCTCACAAAGCACGGCTTGGTAAAGACCTGTAATCATACACGGCTTTCTACTCAACTGACTGGTTCAAGTGGGCGGTTATCTCCCCTTGTCGGCAATCCGAACTCATCAGCAAATTACTTCACAGATAATCGGCAAGGTTTAAGAAAAGTAATCAGATTATACAGAATTTTGTTCATCAAAGTAACAAAAGTCAAGACCTGGGTAATAGATATTTCAAGCAGACACTAGATACAAGATCTTGTTTTCCATTTGATGCGCTTCCCAGTCATCTGTCAAATCAAAAAGCGCACACAGATGGCCAAAAGTCAACGGAAACACTGTTTTAAAACATTTTTAGAATGATCGCACTGGAGAAAATAGCACATTTTTATGAGTGACAGGGGAACAAACCACAGAAGGTAAACTGGAAACATTCAGCAATCATTACAAAGAAAATACATTGAGCTTTCGGGTGACATGCGCTTCCATAATGTGACTTTGGCCATGCTATTTAATTTTAGGAATTGTAAAACTTTGCCATCTCCGTAATGCTAATTTCCAATCCCCAAACCGACAATTTCAATGGAGATAACTAGACCGTTTTCCACTAATGTGAAGATGAAAGCTCGTCACGACAAACGTATGACTTCTCCGAATGCATGCCTTCACGGAAGGCATACTGAAAGCACGCCAAGGGAGCGAGTAATAATCGTGATGCAGGGCTTCTAGACTTGTTTTTTAGCCCTAATTTTCCATGTACCGCACTCAAAATTGATCATGGTGGGAACGAAACGGACCTTAATTTTTATGCCCCTTACTTGCATTACCGTCCCTTTCCCCCCCGCCCCCCCCCCCCCAATGCATTTTTACAGGGCATGGAATTGTCGCTGTTTGATAGGCATGGCTACCCCAGCTAGCCCCCGCCCCCCCCCCCCCCCCCCGGCCAAAAAGTTTGGAATAACCAATCGATGAAAGCGATAGGTAATATCGTCGCCTGAATGCTAGAATGGGACTATGTATTATCTCCCCTATGGGACTATGTATTATCTCCCCTATGGGACTATGTATTATCTCCCCTATGGGACTATGCATTATCTCGCCCGTGGGACTATGTATTATCTCCCCTATGGGACATAAAACATTCTAGCGCTCAGGCGACGATATGTCTATGGCGGGTTTCTGAAAAGTAATCGGTACATGTACAAAAATCTGCATTATTCAGTAGCCGACAATCTTGGTATCTTTGTATAGAAATGAATGAGCTGTCAATATAAGGCGGACTAATGTAAACTGTTCAATTCAAACTGTCCGGTTCTATTTTAAGGGGAACAGTTGATCAAATAAACAGACAAAAATACCAAACTAGGCTGGGGATAGGTTAATAATGAGTGAAAACGTCATTGCATTAAGAATAACGTGGGGTGGGGTAGGGTCGTTCTCTTGGCTTTACGCGATCGATTCTACAGTCCTCCATGCGGTTCCGGGGCTCAAAAAGGCTCCGCTGCACCCATGCATTTTGCTGCAATAGAATCAGACTGGTAATTGTTGTAAGGTGTGGATTAAATAATAAATCCAAATGATTCATTGAGATTTAGTGACACTACGTGGAGCAATAAGCTAATCCATAACAAACATCTTGTCAGTATCAGTTTGTATTAATGAATGACAACAAATTTATTTATTTATTTATTGGTGTTTAAGGTCATATATTTCTGCAGAATGGCTAATGTTGACAACATCATGAAGATAAAACAAAGTTTAGTCAATCGTTTATACCCATGTTGCGCATCTTAGAGGACTTCCGCCCCAGTAGCAGAGAGAACTTCGTTCTTTTTCAATGAAATTTCCGAGATATAAACGCAGGGATGCTGCTTGCTTTGCAAATATTTTTGGAGCCTTTCCTGAAAAAAACAACATTGTTATTCTATAGATTATTGTTTGGCTTTTCTTGAAGGGAAATACATTTCTTATTGTACGGATAATTGTTTATTTTTTGGCATTTCCTGAAAGGAAAAGACATTTTTGGCATTAACTTTCTTCTGCCAAAACATGCCCAAAACGCCCATATTTTCATTGTCGAATATCTCCTGGTCTAAAAGCTCGAATGACCCGGAAATTTTCACAGATTTGTCAGAAGTACACCTTTTAATAAAACATTTTCATAAAAATTAATTTTGGTTAACTTTTGTTAACAAATCGTCCCCTGAGTTCCAATGTGTTCTATGTGCCAGTAGGCACATAGAACACATTGGAACTCAGGGAACGAAGTGTTTACCAAAATTTATTTTAATGCAAATATTTTCCAAAACTTCAAAAATATACCTCAGAAACGGACATTTCGGTGTATAATCTCGGGACTATGATTTAGCAGAACACCAGTAATGGACTGAATTGTAAGAACGCAATGTATCATTATCAAAAATGCAGAAGAAATTTCGATTTTATCCACTATAAGTTATGAAAATTGATGAATTTTAAAATCCTCCATGTATATCTTATAACTGATAAATGACGGTTTAATATAGTTTCCATCACTATATACTCCTGGATCGTAGTGGAATGACATACATATAAAGATGCTGGGCTGTCCCGTAAAGTTTGGGATCAGTTTGAGGGACATAGACATGACGTTCCCCCAGATCAACTGTGTTCTATGTGCCAGTAGGCACGTAGAACATATTGGAGCTCAAAGGACGATAAATTGGTGATAACATGAAGCACGCAACACAAAACTAAAAACTGTCACAAGGTGGCCACAAGTTCTACCTTCACGTAATCTTATAATTGTCACGCGGTGGCCGCCAGTTCTACCTCCACATAGGCATAGAACTGACACACGGTTGTCGCTAGCTCTACCTCCACATAGGTATAAAACAGGTATGACCAGACCTTTTGAATTCGCCACGGCAGTCGGCAATGCCCTGATAAAAGTAGTGACAATTTGCGACCTGTTTTCGCACGTTATTGGCGATTGCCGTGACCCGTCTCGGTGATTCTCGTATACTTGTCAAAAATGCACGCCGGTGTGCATAGGTATGCGTCACACGAACCGCCTAGCAAGTTCATGACGTGCTCGGGCAAACATGGGTCACCTCTCCTTCACCTCCCTGACTTCCCACCCTAATATGTGAAGATAGCTACCGATAGGAGTATTTCGGACTACATTTAAAAAGAATCGGTGTGCACCATATAAAGCAAATTTATCCTGAATTTTTTTTATCCTAACAGCAGTATACACGACACTGGAAAGCAATGCATCACAAATTAATTGTGTTTTGTTGAGGCTGATTATACGCAGCAATAAATTCCCGCTATGGACAGGTTTAACAACTTATTGTATCGATTTAGAGAGAATTCTAACATTTCAACGACGTAAATTGTCTTGTGAACTCCACTGAGCAGCCCAGTGTATTCTATTGATTTGTCAGTCAGAATTTTCAATAGATTAAATTTTTACGAGGCTATGTAAGAACACGGAAGATCGTGAGGCCAAAATTAGCTTAGCCTGAACCACAGCCGACATGTTTTATTGCTACCTGTCACTAGGATTCTCAAAAGTCATCAGTTGATTAGTTTGTGCAAACAGGCTGAAAATATATCTCATCACCTTTGTCAGAATTTTGCTGTCAAGTTTTTCTTAACCAAATATTTTCTCCCCGAAAATATTATCTAATAAATAAACATGTATCACCACCCAAGGACGCAACAACGCAGTTATTGGCGGTGTTGATTCATTTCCCTAACATACCGTACAGGACTTGGAGGTTTTCTCGTCTATATCGGCTCTAACGGGCCTCATTGGTCCATCTTCTAACATAATAAATGCTCCGAGGCTTTTCTCTTCCACATAGGCGCGAGCGAACGTGCCTCTGTTTCTCTTTTCTTTATCGGGGCGAACGTTCCATTATTGTAGTGATCCATTATCTATTATGACCAACAGTTTGTGGCTTCACTCTATATCGGCGCTAACATGCCTCAATTGATTCATTTCTTCCCATTACCTAACATGAAAAGTAGACGACACTTGTAAAATAAACCTTGAGCAACTAATTTTATTTCATTTTTTTTTTGTCTCAAAAACATAGATTATGACCCCTCATTGGAACGAGCTTGACGAGCTCGTTTCAGTGAGGTGTCATAACCTATGTTTTGAGACAAAAAATGAAAAAAATAATGAAAATTAATTGCCGATCTTTTCAGAATAGCGCTGGCCGGTTTTGGTCTTTACCTTGGGTAAAGGGTTAAAGGTTTTCTCCTCGATATCGCCGCCAACGAGTTATCTCTATTACCATTAACCCATTTTCTAATATAGTAGATAGTTAGAGACTCCTATCCTCAATATCGCCGTCATCGTGTTATCTCTGTTACCATTAACCCATTCTATAATATAGTAGACAGTTAGAGACCCTTGTCCTCAATATCGCCGTCATCGTGTTATCTCTGTTACCATTAACCCATTCTCTAATATAGTAGATAGTTAGAGACTCCTGTCCTCAATATCGCCGTCAACGTGTTATCACTGTTACCCTTAACCCATTCTATAATATAGTAGACAGTTAGAGACCCTTGTCCTCAATATCGCCGCCAACGTGTTATCTCTGTTACCATTAACCCATTTTCTAATATAGTAGATAGTTAGAGACAGTGTCCTCAATACCGCCGCCAACGTGTTATCTCTGTCACCATTAACCCATTTTCTAATATAGTAGATAGTTAGAGACCCCGTCCTCAATACCGCCGCCAACGTGTTATCTCTGTTACCATTAACCCATTTTCTAATATAGTAGTAAGTTAGAGACCCCCGTCCTCAATACCGCCGCCAACGTGTTATCTCTGTTACCATTAACCCATTTTCTAATATAGTAGATAGTTAGAGACTCCTGTCCTCAATATCGCCGCCAACGAGTTATCTCTGTTACCATTAATTCATTCTCTAATATATCAGGAAGTTGAGACTTTTCTCCTTCTCTAAGACAGATTTTTTTCTCCTTTATATGGAAGCCAATGTACCTCTGTTTATCCATTCTTTAACATAATAGATAGATTGAGTCCTATTTATCCATTATCTAACATTAAAACAGTTTGGGGCTTTTCTCCCCCATATCGGCCACTAACTTGCTTCTGTTAATCCATTTTCTCATATAATTGTTATAAAGTGGTTCGGGTCGTGAACTATTTTTTTACAAAGGTTGACTGCTTGACGATTGTTGATCTGGGGAACTCACCCAATGGACACACAATCATGGACTTATGGAATGCTGAAGTATAGACAAATAAACAGTATAAATATTTTATTCTACATAAATAAAATGTTTATCTTCAGTCATGGAGGTCATATTTATACTCTTCAGTTGCCTGCACAACAGAAAATAAAAAACAACTTAGAATCATGGAAGCTGAGAAGCCTTAATTAACAAGCACAGCTTATTCCTTTCAAAGCGACTTAATCAGCTAATAATTGAGAATAACAGTGGGAACTTATATGTTAATTTTCTATTCTACTTGATTATGCAGTGAGTTTCTCTGTTAGATTTAGGGGCATTAATTACAAACAAAGTCGTCAGTATAATTCTTAGTTACTTGCCAGATTCAGCCTTTGACACTACCCACCTTACAGAAAAACTTTGGTCCTCCAAAGACCGCACTGAATATTTATTTATTTATTATTGGTGTTTAAGGTCACATACTTATGCACAATGGCTAATCGTGACCGTGACAGTTTTACGGGTGGAGGAAGCCGGAGTACCCGGAGAGAACCACCGAGCAACGATGAGCAGCTGTCAGCTCTCCAACATCGTAACTCTGAACTCTGCACCGCAGCACATGCAGGGTTAGATTGGTTGAAGACATGCGCACCATCGACGTGCAGTACGCCTCAGTACACAGCATCGTCGTGCCCCCATGTAGGCAATCGGGGTGAAGTGTCTTGCCCAAGGACACAACGCGGTTGCCGCAGGTGGGATTCGAACCGAGGACCTCTCGGCTTGCAGCCTGCACCTCTACCAACTGAGCCACCGCGCCCCCGCCGCACTGAATAAAAGAAAATCAAATTTGAAGTCGCCCTACCTGAAGTAAACAAACCTTCAGAACAAATACAACATACCTTTTCAACACTATTGTCTTGCACACACATGACCACTAAAATACACTAGCTCTCACCATTTACACTTTGATCAAAATAAAAGAAACCACCTTTACTCTTCATAAAATGTTATCTTATTTGAAAAGTTGTAGATCTCGACTTTTATTAAATACAAAAGCCTTCATAAAACATGATAAAATTTTATTGTTTATCTGTTCAACTACTACATGACTCTACATAACTGAATATCTATTTAAATAATTTCAATGGTCGACACCAACGTCTGGTCAAGTGTGTCCAGCCTATAATTATCGGTGCAATGACTGCTTAAAAACTGGTCATTTTCTAAAAATCTGAAGAAGTAGGAATTACAAATGTTTAGAAAATCAACGTTTTTTTATTGCAAACACAACGTAGTGCACGAGTTATAAAGTGTGAAAGGGACACTTTGTGCGTGGAAGCTCCATAAATAATGTAGAACCAGTCGTTTTCTTTGTCCATAGTAGTGAGGGGTGGCACTATAGCGAAAAACACTTAACACTGAATACCCCATACCCCAATGGGGCCACTATAGGGACAAAATTAACATAGGATTCTCCATAGGGTTTTGTCCCTATAGTGGCATTTTTGTCCCTATAGTGGCCCCATTGGAGGCAGAAAAAAAATTTTAAAATCTTTTTTCTGCCTCCAATGGGGTCACTATAGGATACAAATTCGGTTCTATGTCCCATAGGGGACATAGAATGTTCTCTCTCCCATAGGGGACATAGGATGTTCTCTCTCCCATAGGGGACATCATAGAATGTTCTCTCTCCCATAGGGGACATAGAACATTCTAGTACTCAGACGACGACATGTATGAACATTTCCGACCGCACTATGACTTCTATCACAACCTTGTGATTTTACAAAGGCCCTCTTTTAAAATGATCTTTCAACAATTCTGTATCATTACGTACATTACCTAAATCTATCTTCTTTTTGAGGTTGAATTTCCACATGACTGTACAGCTTGTTCTGCTAAAAGTCCAACACTATCTAGACTTTTAAGGTCTCTTGGATTTTTCATCATGATGGTGAATCTTAATTCAGTCCTTAGTCCCTTAATAATGCCTCTGTGGAGAAAATCTTCTGCAATGTTTTGATGAACTCTCATGTTAGTGAACCGAGTAATATAATTAGAAATAGACTCATTGTCCCACTTTTGTATATCAAATTAAAGCTGATAGCATTTCTATTTGAAATGTTTCTTGGAATTATGTGACGAGATTTGGGAAACTGTCTTTATGTCATCATTTAGTGTCTGGTGCCACACTGCTATATGGCCTTCTAAGAAAAACGGAAATGTCGCCGTAGCCTGAGAGTCACTCTGCTGGTGAACCTTTATTATTATTATTATTTAGTGATGTTTAAGGTCACATATTTATGCACAATGGCTAATCATGACCGTGGCAGTTTTACGGGTAGAGGAAGCCGGAGTACCCGCAGAGAACCACCGAGCAAAACGACGAGCAGCTGCCAGCTCCCCAACATCGTAACCCCGCACTGCAGCACAGGCAGGGTTAGATTGGTTGAAGACATGCGTACCATCGACGTGCAGTACGCCTTAGTACACGGCGTCATCGTGCCCCCACGCGGGCAATGGAGATGAAGTGTCTTGCCCAAGGACACAACGCGGTTGCCGCAGGTGGGATTCGAACCGAGGACCTCTCGGCTTGCAGCCTGCACCTCTACCTACTGAGCCACCGAGCTCCCTGGTGAACCTTTACTCATTGTTGGAATAAATGACGCCACATTACCGGATTCTCCAAAGTTGCATCTTGAAATTACCGCAGTGTTATCTTTCCTCCTTCCATGTTGGGTAGTACCATTTCTGTGTCCCGTTCTGTCGATTGCGAGGTCTTTTAGGATGAAGCGTTTCTCCAACAAGTGTTATAAAGCGGTCGGGTCGTGACCTACTTTTTTACAAAGTTGACTGCTAGACGATTGATTCTCAGCTTGGGGAACTCGTCCACTGGACACATAATCATGGACTTATGGAATGCTGATGTATAGACAAATAAACAGTATAAGTATTTTATTCTACCTAAATGAAGTGTGTAGTTTCAGTTATGGAGGAAATATTTATACTCCTCAGTTGCCTACACAACAGAAAACAAACTTAGAATCATGGAAACTGAGAAACCTTAATTAACTAACACCGCTTATTCCTTTCAGAGCAACTTAATCAGCTTATAGTTGAGAATAACAGTGGGAACTTACAGTACGTGGAGAGTGGATTGTAACTAAATCACCCACGAAGTGGGGTTACCACCCAAGCTATAACTTTCAAATTGTGTACACAATGACAACAAATACAAGCAATGTTTCAGCCAATGGACCTCCGGGTTTAACCCGGAGGTCCACTGGCGAAAACTTTGCTTGTGCTGGTTATGCTCTGCAGCAAATTTGCAATTATTGCTTGGGTGGAATCTCCACTCTGCAGGTGATTTAGTGATGATACACTCTCCATGTACTGTACATGTTAATTTTCTATTCTACTTGAAAATGCAGTGAGTTTCTCTGTTAGATTTTGGGGCAATAATTATAATAGAAGGCGTCAGTAAATTCTTAGTTTGCGCACTGATTTTATTGTTAGTTCTACCAGGAGTAATTGATGCTGTCCCCGTCGCCGGAAGGAAGCGATCCCGCAAGTGAGACGTCCTGATGTGTCGGTCTTGTGCAAGGGTCGTCACTCTTGGTCGACGTAAACGCGGTCGGTCGGTAATGGATTTAGTGGTTCTATACCTTCCAATGAGAAGGTCAATAGTGGCCACAGAGACTCCGAACTCAGAAGCGAGCTCAACTGGAGGTATCCCAGCCTCATGTATACCAATGGCACGCAACCTCTGATTTTCGGTTAATCTTGGCATGTTTTAGAAGACAAAACTAGCGTACTTTTCTTAATAACCCTGACTCCCCAGCACAACATAACACAAAGAAAATCGTCGCTCACCCATTCAATTTGACATTCTCGGGCAGGACGTACTATTTCGAAATCCGTAGCAAACTTCTATACGATTGGATGAACAACAACAACATGTCATTAAACTCTTTGCACGACTTCTTGTCCACAAACATGCAGCGTCAGAACTATTAAATTTAATCTTTTATGCTATTTTTTCACATTTGTTTTTATTACAGTTTCGTTTTTGACACAGTATATATATGCGCTAACGTGTTTCTTGTGTAACTTCTTTAACATGATAGGCATTTCAAGACATTTCCTTTCTATATCAGCGCTAAGTTGGTTGCCTCTATTAATCCCTTCTCTAACGTGATAGACAGTTTGAAACTTTCCTCCTCTATACCGACGCTAACCTGTCTCTATTGATCCCTTGTCTAGCGTAATAGACAGTTTGAGACTTTCCTCCTCTATACCGACGCTAACCTGTCTCTATTGATCCCTTCTCTAACGTGATAGACAGTTTGAAACTTTCCTCCTCTATACCGACGCTAACCTGTCTCTATTGATCCCTTGTCTAGCGTAATAGACAGTTTGAGACTTTCCTCCTCTATACCGACGCTAACCTGTCTCTATTGATCCCTTCTCTAACGTGATAGACAGTTTGAAACTTTCTTCCTTTATACCGACGCTAACCTGTCTCTATTGATCCCTTCTCTAACTTAATAGACAGTTTGAGACTTTCCTCCTCTATACCGACGCTAACCTGTCTCTATTGATCCCTTCTCTAACGTAATAGACAGTTTGAAACTTTCTTCTTCCTTTATACCGACGCTAACCTGTCTCTATTGATCCCTTCTCTAACTTAATAGACAGTTTGAGACTTTCCTCCTCTATACCGACGCTGACCTGTCCCTATTGATCCCTTCTCTAACGTGATAGACAGTTTGAGACTTTCCTCCTCTATACCGACGCTAAGTTGTTTCTATTGATCCCTTGTCTAACGTAATCGACAGTTTGAAACTTTATTCCTTTATACCGACGCTAACCTGTCTCTATTGATCCCTTCTCTAACATGATAGACAGTTTGAGACTTTCCTCCTCCATACCGACACTAACTTCTCTCTATTGATCCCTTCTCTAACTTAATAGACAGTTTGAGACTTTCCTCCTCTATCTGATGCTAACGCATCTCTATTGATCCCTTCCCTAACGTAATAGACAGTTTGAGACTTTCTTCCTCTATACCGACGCTAACCTGTCTCTGTTGATCCCTTCACTAACGTAATAGACAGTTTGAGACTTTCATCCACTATACCAACACTAACTTGTCTCTATTGATCCCTTCCCTAACGTAATAGACAGTTTGAGACTTTCTTCCTCTATACCGACGCTAACCTGTCTCTGTTGATCCCTTCACTAACGTAATAGACAGTTTGAGACTTTCATCCACTATACCAACACTAACTTGTCTCTATTGATCCCTTCTCTAACGTGATAGACAGTTTGAGACTTTCGTCCTCTATACCGACGCTAACCTGTCTCTATTGTTCCCTTATCTAACGTAATAGACAGATTGAGACTTTCTTCCTTTATACCGACGCTAACCTGTCTCTATTGATCCCTTGTCTAACGTAATAGACAGTTTGAGACTTTCGTCCTATATACCGACGCTAACCTGTCTCTATTGATCTCTTCTCTGACTTATAGACAGTTTGAGACTTTTCTCCTCTATACCGAGGCTCTATTGATCCCTTGTTTAACGTAATAGACAGTTTGAGACTCCTTTATACCGACGATAACCTGTCTCTATTGATCCCTTGTCTGACGTATTAGACAGTTTGAGACTTTCATCCTCGATACCGACGCTAACCTGTCTCTATTGATCCCTTGTCTAGCGTACTAGACAGTTGGAGACTTTCTTCCTCTATACCAACACTTACTTGTCTCTATTGATTCCTTGTCTAATGTAATAGACAGTTTGAGACTTTCCTCCTCCATACCGAGGCTCTATTGATCCCTTGTCTAACGTAATAGACAGTTTGAGACTCCTTTATACCGACGATAACCTGTCTCTATTGATCCCTTGTCTGACGTATTAGACAGTTTGAGACTTTCATCCTCGATACCGACGCTAACCTGTCTCTATTAATCCCTTGTCTAGCGTAATAGACAGTTTGAGACTTTCCTCCTCTATACCGACACTAACCTGTCCCTATTGATCCCTTCTCTAACGTGATAGCCAGTTTGAGACTTTTCTCCTCTATACCGACGCTAACCTGTCCCTATTGATCCCTTCTCTAACGTGATAGCCAGTTTGAGACTTTTCTCCTCTATACCGACGCTAACCTGTCTCTATTGATCCCTTGTCTAACGTAATAGACAGTTTGAGATTTTTCTCCTCTATACCGACGCTAACCTGTCTCTAGTGATCCCTTGTCTAACGTAATAGACAGTTTGAGACTTTCCTCCTCTACACCGCCACTAACTTGTCTCTATTGATCCCTTCTCTAACGTAATAGACAGTTTCAGACTTCCATCCTCGATACCGACACTAACTTGTCTATATTGATCCCTTCTCTAACGTAATAGACAGTTTGAGACTTTCCTCCTAGACGCTAGCTTGTCTCTATTGATCCATTATCTGAAATCATGAACAGTTTGAGACATTTTCTCTTCTATATCTACACTAACATTCCTGTTGCCCATTCTCTAACATAATAGACCGTTAAATACCCGGGCAGTCTTTTCTGATCCATTCTCTGGTGGACTGTTTGAGACTTGTCTCGTGACTATCGACACTAACATGTCTCAAGTTATCCATTTCCTAACATAATAGACAATATGAGACTTTTCTCTTCTCTATCGGCGCTAACGTATCTCCAGTGATTCATTCTCTCTTGAAGGACAGTATGAGATTTTTGTCTTCTCTATCGGCGATAACGTGTCTCTAGTTATCCATTCTCTAACCTGGTGGACAGTATGGGGTTTTTCTTTTCTCTATCGGCAATAACGTGTCTCTAGTGGTGCATTATCTAACATGATAGACAGTTTGAGATTTTTCTCTTCTCTATCAGCACAACGTGTCTCTAGGGATCCATTCTCTAACCTAGTGGACAATTGGAGGTGCCTCTTTTCTCTATCGATACTAGCGTGTCTCTAGTGATCCATTCTCTAACACGGTGGACAGTTTGAGACTTTTCTCTGTCGGCACTAACGTGTCCCTATTGTTCCATTCCCTAACATGATGGACAGTTTGAGATTTTTCTCTGTCGGTACTAACGTGTCTCTAGTGATTTAATCTCTAATATAATAGACAGTTTGAGTTTTTTATCTTCTCTATCGGCACTAACGTGTCTCTAGTGATCCATTCTCGAACATGGTGGACAGTTTGAGATTTATCTCTGTCGGCACTAACGTGTCTAGTGATCTAATCTCTAATATAATAGACAGTTTGAGTTTTTATCTTCCTTATCGGCACTAACGTGTTTCTAGTGATCCATTCTCTAACATGGTGGACAGTTTGAGACTTTTCTCAGCTCTATCGGTACTAACGTGTCTCTAGTGATCCATTCTCTGACATGGTGGTCAGTTTGAGATTTTTTCTGTCAGCACTAACGTGTTGTGTTTCTGGTGATCCATTCTCTAACATGGTGGAGAGTTTGAGACTTTTCTCTGTTAGCACTAACGTGTCTCTAGTGACCCATTCTCTAACATGGTGGACAGTTTGGGACTTTTCTCGTCTCTACCGTCACTAACGTGTCTCTAGTGATCCATTCTCTAACATGGTGGACATTTTGAGATTTTTCTCTTTCAGCACTAACGTGTCTTTAGTGATCCGTTCTCTAACATGGTGGACAGTTTGAAACTTTTGTCTGTCGAAACTAACGTGTCCCTAGTGATCCATTCTCTGACATGATGGACAGTTTGAGATTTTTCTCTGTCAGCACTAATGTGTCTCTTGTGATCAATTCTCTAACATGGTGGACAGTTTGAGACTTTTCTCTGTTAGCACTAACGTGTCTCTAGTGATCCATTCTCTGGCATGGTGGACAGTTTGGGACTTTTCTCTGTCGGCACTAACGTGTCCCTAGTGTTCTAATCTCTAATATAATAGACAGTTTGAGTTTTTTATCTTCTCTATCGGCACTAACGTGTCTCTAGTGATCCATTCCCTAACATAATAGACAGTATGAGACGTTTCTCTTCTCTATCGGCACTAACGTGTTTCTAGTGATCCATTTTTAACATGGTCGACAGTTTGCGGCTTTTCTTTTCTCTATCGGCACTAATGTATCTCTAGTGATCCATTCTCTAACGTGGTGGACAGTTTGAGATTTTTCTCATCTCTATCGTACTAACGAATCTCTAGTGATCCATTCTCTAACATGGTGGACAGTTTGAGAATTTTTCTGTCAGCACTAACGTGTTTCTAGTGATCCATTCTCTAACATGGTGGACAGTTTGAGACTTTTCTCTGTTAGCACTAACCTGTCTCTAGTGATCCATTCTCTAACATGGTGGACAGTTTGGGACTTTTCTCATCTCTATCGTCACTAACGTGTCTCTAGTGATCTATTCTCTAACATGGTGGATAGTTTGAGATTTTTCTCTTTCAGCACTAACGTGTCTTTAGTGATCCGTTCTCTAACATGGTGGACAGTTTGAGACTTTTCTCTGTCGACACTAACGTGTCCCTAGTGATCCATTCTTTAACATGATGGACAGTTTGGGATTTTTCTCTGTCAGCACTAATGTGTCTCTAGTGATCCATTCTCTAACATGGTGGACAGTTTGAGACTTTTCTCTGTCGGCACTAACGTGTCCCTAGTGTTCTAATCTCTAATATAATAGACAGTTTGAGTTTTTTATCTTCTCTATCGGCACTAACATGTCTCTAGTGACCCATTCCCTAACATAATAGACAGTATGAGACGTTTCTCTTCTTTATCGGCACTAATGTGTTTCTAGTGATCCATTTTTAACATGGTCGACAGTTTGCGGCCTTTCTTTTCTCTATCGACACTAATGTGTCTCTAGTGATCCATTCTCTAACAAAGTGGGAGGTTTTTCTACTCCATTTTGGCGTTAACGTGCCTTTGTTGATCTAATCTCCAACATAAGAGGGAGGTTGAGACTTTACTCTCCCATACCGGCGCTAGCGCGCCTCTGTTGTTACATTCTCTAACATGAAGTATTCTCGCCTCTATCGTCGATAACGTACCTCTGTTGATCCATTCTCTGACATTCTCTAACAAATGGACAGTTTGAGGTTTTCTCCTCTATATTAGCTCTAAAGTGCCTCAGTTGATCCGTGCCTCAGTTGATCCGTGGACGGTTTGAGACTTTCCTCTTGTAAATCGAGACGAACGTCCTAGTACTGATACATTCTCTAACAGAATTAACTCATCCAACGAAGTTGACGAAGTTGGAATGACTTATCACGATCGTTAGACTATTTTAAAAAATTTTTGCTCCATGCCGAGAGGCCCTCGGTTCGAATACCACCTGCGGCAACCACGTTGTGTCCTTGAGCCAGACTCTTCACCCCCAGTGCCCACGTGGGGGCACGGTGACGCTGTGTACCAAGGCATACTACACGTCGATGGTGCACTTGTCTTCAACCAATGTTAACCCTGCTTGTGTGGAGTTCGTATGTTGGGGAGCTGTCAGTTGCTCGGTGGTTCTCTTCTGGTACTCCGGCTTCCTCCACCCGTAAACCTTTCATAATTAACCATTGTGCAGAAATATGTGACCTTAAATACCAATAAATTCACCCCAAAGTATGTCGCATCAAACTTTTTTCTCTGATCTTTAACCCCCTGCACTCTGATGACAAATTTTACGTAGTCATATTTCCCATAATGCATCTAGAAATTTAGCCAATTCAGTATTGTTTGACAGAGCTCGATGAGCTCTGTCAAACATGATTGAATTTGCTAAATTCCTAGTTGCATTATGGGAAAATTTTGCACCTGAAAATTTTGACCCATCGACATCGGTGTGCAGAGGGTTAATATTAATGCCTGTATCAAGCGCTCTTCTTCAAATTTAGTAATTATCATTTCCGAAACAAAACCTATCTAAAAATGTGGAACCATTGTGGGAAATTCTGGCTCTGATCGAATTTCCGGGTGTCGTTATTGACGTCGACGTTACTAAACTTCATTGTCGACCGATTTTCATGAAATTTTAGTTTGTTGTAGAGATCAGTAACATAAGAATAGCTGTCGTTTTGTTTTTCGATTTTCCGCCTTTTTGACTTCTTACTTTATTTCAAATATAACATTTTCACTAAAACACCTGCTTTTGTGGGTCCATTTTCGCCTTTTTATTTGGGATACAGTTATGTGACGTCCCACAGATATTTTTGTCACTTGCAGACGGGCACCTTTATTTTTCCTATCAATATGAGATATCCGATCCCAGCAGTACCAATTTTATGTGTTTTTTTATACCTTGTATTTTCAATCCCATCTTACGACTTAGGGTTTGGAAATCTCCACAAAGACCTGTCTAAAAATGCCATGCCATCCTAGAAAACCCTGTCTAACAATGCCATGCCATCCTTGAAAATTCCCAACCGTCATGGTCGAACTCTGCGGTAACATCAAAAATTAAAATGCGTTGGATTTTTTCGAAATTTTAGTATGTTGCAGAGCTAAAAAAAATAAGAGTAACTGGTTTTTGGGGTTTTTTTCTGACTAACGCCATTTTGGCGTTTTTAGGTCACTTTGAAATTTAGCCTATTTTCTACATTCTCTATCAACCCTTTACCCAACGTAACGGCCAAATCCGGCCAGTGCTATTCACAAAACTCGCCAATTAATTTTCATTATATTTTTCATTTTTTTGTATCAAAAACATAGGTTATGACCCCTCATTGGAACGATCTCGCCGAGATCGTTCCAATGAGGGTCATAACCTATGTTTTTGAGACAGAAAATGACAAAACATTATTTTTTCAAGAATTTTGTTTGCAAGTATCGTCTGCTTTTCATGTTAGGTAAAGGGTTAAATGCCCTACGTTCGTGGATCACTTGCTCCTTACATGTACGGGATACAGTTATGAAACGTCTCACAAATATTACTGGTCATACGCAGATGTGCATCTTTTTTTTCTTTTTTTTTATTTCAATATGAGACATCCGATACTAGCGATGCCAGGTTTGCGTTTTTTTCTACACGATGTATTTTCACCCTCATTTTAAGCCATAGCTTCTTGAAATTTTCAGAATATAATCTACACAAAACGCCATATCTAGAAATGTCGTGCCGTCCTAGAAAATTCCCAACTGATATGGTTGAAATCTGGGGTGTCGTCATAGAGTGTCATAGGATGAAAAATTAAAGTGCGTTTGATTTTTCAACTTCTAGGATGTAGTAGAACTAAAACCATTAAGAGATCTCTGTCTTTTTTCTTTTCGATTTGCTGCCATATTTAAGTTTTAACCTCTCTTCAAAGTGTAGCCTATTTTTGACATATTTTAATAAAAACGAACGACAGAGTACGCTTTATTGAGTGACTTAGTCCTGAAACGGGCGACAGACACCTTCCCCTCGTTGTTAGACAATGAACGACCAACGTCAGTAGTATAGCACGGACAGAACGTGTCCTATTACCCGAAGCTTTGCCAGTGCAGCTAGTGTTGAATTCCCATAGGAACCGGAGCTTTGCCAGTGCAACTTTTTCTGGTGTAAACTTTCGGCTACAGCAAGCTAGATCCGGCAAGTGGTACACGTACTGCACATTTAGTATGCTATGGTATGTATAGTGATATATGTACACTCAAGGCTCTGGGTATATAGTATGGGTATGTGATGGAAAATTTATGGGGAAGTTGGGTTTTCTTGAAAGTTTTCCCCGCGAAATGATTGACGTTGATATTAACGTCGTGACGCCATGATGCGCACGCGACGCCATAGAAACGTTCACCGTTGTTGTCCTCCACTGTCCAATTTGACATTACGTTATTTGGGTCAGGGTGTGTCGGGCTTCTCGTTCTGGCCTGACATGGTAGTATAGTATAGGCATTATATACCTATATAAGCGATTGGTACCACTAATCCACCTGATGCTTTTTTTTTTGTATGAAGCAATTAAGAATCGGTCGGCGTCATTTCAGATATTTCGCGTTGTGACGTCAGACGGTAACAATAGCAAGCCGCT
This sequence comes from Pictodentalium vernedei, assembly GCA_031216915.1. Taxonomy (NCBI): domain Eukaryota; kingdom Metazoa; phylum Mollusca; class Scaphopoda; order Dentaliida; family Dentaliidae; genus Pictodentalium; species Pictodentalium vernedei. Next base: position 13,866,169 of record CM062293.1, on the reverse strand, counting down.
TCATTTGTCTTGATTTTTCACACGTGCAGCAGACTGTGTTCAGGATGAAGTGTTGTTTAAATTACAAACCGATTTACGATTTGAACTGATATGGAATGAGTTATGGACTCTGGTTTATTGATTATTTATCCAGTGCCGTCGTGGGTACACGAGAGGTTTATTTACTAAACCTGTGATCGTTAATAGTTGTCTTGAACAAGGCAACTTTTAACGATCACAAGTTTAGTGAATAAGCCCCTCGTGTTTCACAATGTAGGTTTTAGGCCATAGGAAGTGTCTTATTGGAGCATATACGTTATTGTGATGAGCTGACGGTAACAGTAACATAGTCTGAGGTTTGCCGCTCGGAGCGTATGTTCAACCGTCAACTCATCACAATAATTTAATATATTTTGTGGGGTTTGAATTGCTTGGTACATATTAGGAACGATCTGTATGAGCTGTTTTGAGTCCTGCTAGAGCCATTAATTTTATATGATTCTTTAGTTAGGGACGACGGAAAAAAATTCTAGGCTTCCATGTCGTTCATTTGTTTTAAGTACAGTAACACAGGTGATTACATAATTCTCCAGGCAAAATCAGTTAAAAATCACCTGTCATTCTAATGACATTACACTATAAACCAAACCTTTCAGTCCAAGAATGATATTTATAAACAGATTATCGACCTTGTTTATAAAATGGTCTATAAAGTCTGGTTTAAGCACACAATATCAATCGATCTCTCCCTACTGAAGGTAGAATTACAAAAGCGACAAGACTCGTTTTTAAAAGGAAAGGTCTGCAGAACAATTCTGGAATTATTTGAAATCGATTCAACGTGGCAGTGTTCAGATAAAACTAAAACAACCGACTGCGTCTAAACATCGATTAATTTACTTGTTTAAATTCTAAGAGAGGAATGTATACATCTTCGTTGGAATGTTCAGTATTTTGGCAGTTTGTGACTAACCACGTGATAGAAGGTAAACTGAATTCTTGGATACGAGATCACCGAATGCGTAGTGTGTCATCAATATAAACTGGATAATTTAAATGTTCGTGGACGTGGATTCTATTCTTAAATATACACTAATGGACAAATTTATTTGGAGTCTGTTCGTGCAGTCCTCTTATCTACTTGAAGCAAGACGTGTGTATGGGGCGGAGGTGGGGGGGGGGGGGGGTTCTAGGTTTATAAGAATATTTCATTCTACACGTTGATTTTCACAAAAAGCGAACATTGTTAGATAATTTTGTTCTGCTTACGCCTAAAATAAATACTGGTTGTTTTGTCGAGGAGATGAATCAACCATTTCTTTCAAGAAAAGAAAAAAAACAATGTTTTGAGTTTTGCGAAAAAAACCTCTCCAATTATAGGAAGAACGTAGAACCCAAAACATTTCGGACAGAAATTAGCAATGCATCGTTGCGCACTATTTGTTGCAGAATATTATATGGTCTGGCGCCCCTCCCATCCCTTCACAGGACGAAATGAGTCTATTCAACTTCAACCCTCTCAACGACGATGTCAAAACACCAAACTTTTAACATGCACACTTTCCCATACTACAGCTAGTAATTCAGCCATATCAATCTTGTTTGACAAAGCTCATAGAGACTGAACTGGTTAACCTGTTACCTAACACTAAGGGCAGACGACACCTGCACAAAAATCTTGAAGAACTAATTTTTATCATTTTGTGCGGTAAAAACATAGCTTATGACTCCTTATTGGAACGAGCTCGGCGAGCTCGTTCCAATGAGTGGTAATAAGCTATGCTTTATATACAAAAAATGTAAAAAAGAATGAAAATTGAAGGGTGGTTTTTGTGAATAACGCCGGTCGTTTTTTTGCCATTATGTTGAGTAAATGGTTAAATTCCAAGCTGGTTTACGGACATACTTCACTGTTTGTAATTTCGGTATTTTGGCATAAGCGTGTGGGCGGAAGGTTAATACGGTAAGGAATCTCGTTGTAAATTAACTCGTGCACAGCAGAGATTTGTACAAAATACTATGTAAAGGGTGTGTTGTATAAAATATAATCTTGATGTCAGTCTGTAGTAATTTTTTCCGACATAAAACTTATGCGGCTACGTGCTAAAGCTCGTAATCTTTCTGCAGCATTCGAGTAATCTAATTTTGAATTAATATATCAAGAAATTCACGCAGAAAGTATTAAGATTTTAAAATGTTTTTTTTTCTTTCAAAGTAACTACCTGCAGTTCTGAATGACGAAACTGTTTACGGTTTGTGAATTCTGCGAGCATCTGGAGCAAATTCCAAATCTTGTGAATAATACAACATGTATACATTTTCAGGGGCGACAGAAGGAGCGATTAAAGTGTCTGGGAAGGGTGGGGAGGGTGGGGGAGGGAGATGGACAAAAACCCATGATACACCGGTCTCAGCATGTTCGTTAAAAAATGGCTTCACAGAAATTTCATTTCCTTATTTCACAGATCATGTTGAGTTCGATGGAAAGTGTTAAGAATTGTAAGGGTGTATATGAGAGGGGGTCTGTCCATTGATGTTGTGGGCACCTAGGCAAAAGTGTTTGCATCCCCACAAGGATTTCCTTTCTCTTTCCCATGTCCTCGCAAAGAAAACAATGCATTAGGGTTTGTCTTCTCGATCTTGTAGGGACTTGTTTGTCATTGTTTGTCACCGAGAACTCCTCACAACAACGGCTATACAAGATTGAGGGTTCTTGTGGGTGTGTGGAGGGGGAGGGGTGTATAAGGAGGTCCGTCCACCCGAATTTGTGAGAATCGAGCCAACAGTCTTTGTGTCCATACGAGAGTTTCTTTTTGTTTTATCCAGGGTCTTCACAAAGAAAGCAATGTGTTAGGGTTTGTCTTCCCGAGCTTGTGGAGGCATGTTTGTCATTTTTTTGTGACCGAGAACAAAATTAAAAATAAAAAATTCCCCCACAACGATGGCTAATCAAGGCTGGGTGAGTTTGGATGTGTGAGAGTGTGAGATGGTTTGGGTGTGAGCGTGGGTGTGTATGTGTGTGGGGATGGGGCACCGATTAATATAATATTATGTTGAAATTGAAAACATCTCACAGTATCCTTTCGTGTTGCGCAACATGTAAGAATCTTCTATAAGAAAATATACAACTATCCACTAGCTGACATTCTTTTAAGGTCCGGTCATAATTTGTTCTTATTTCTTTCATATATCGTCCCTTAGTGCAACTAGACGCCATCTGCAATGTTAAAGCATTGCATATGCGCCTTGTTGCATTCAAGAGACGATATTTAGTTGCATTTGTTCAATGGTTTTCACTTTCAGTCAGTTCGTTATGTTTGTACTCCGTCAACCATCTTCAGGTTGAAAGATGCGCTGAAGGGGTAGAAATAGACGAAACCATGACCACATGACAAAGCACGCATCACAAAACTGGTTAGCGGGTATTTGTACCTCCTTTTTGTATGTTTTGGTTTGGTCATGATTTGGTTTCTTTCTTTTATTTTTTCCATCAAACCTTCATGTACACTTGGCCTAAACGCTCTACGTGTTCTATGTAAATCTGGCAAAAACGTTCTATGTGTTCTATGTAGCTATATAGACCTGACATGAACGTCCCATGTAACACGATTAATAATTCCGGTTAGAAAAGTAGTAACTTAATAACTTTGCCTACTTACATAGTGGACCAGTATATCTCGCCCCAGACATTCTCTGAAAAAACTAAATAGTGTACAATTACATGGGGTATGATGTGAAATCTTAAATATAGATGCAGTTGTTTTACTCATGGACGCAAATGGGGAGGGTGGGGGGGGGGTGGCTGTTCCCTCTGTGTCCTACACGACTTCTGAATTAAAAGATTACCTTAACTGATAATAAAAAGTCGATATAAACAGAAAGTTAAAAGTCTGTCTATTAGTCCTCCAAGCTAAGCTTAATACAGACAACTAATCCACCCCTTGCCACTCTGAAATACATGCCAAAACGAAGGCTTTATTTTTATTTGTCACCCCAGGATTAACTAGCTTTCTCACGGGATGGAAATGAGGGGGCGTAGATACATCACACTGACCTGCTCCCACAAACCTCTGATGGTATCATGAAAGGGGCGTAGATACATCACACTGACCTGCTCCCACGAACCTCTGATGGTATCATGAAAGGGCCGTAGATACATCACACTGATCTGCTCCCACAAACCTCTGATGGTATCATGAAAGGGGCGTAGATACATCACACACTGACCTGCACCCACAAACCTCTGATGGTATCATGAAATTTAGCGCTCATTCTTCTAAAATCAGTTAGGTTAAAATTAACCCAAATCAACTGGGTTGTGTGAATATGAACCCAATTGGGT
>CM062293.1:13023514-13182206 GCA_031216915.1 Pictodentalium vernedei | reverse complement strand
TATATATTGCCCATATTTAGTGTCTTTGCTGAATATAAGACTTTAATATTTCTAGTTTTTTTTGCTCGCCCCGGGGGGAAAAAAAACTAGTTTCCCCGCCCTGTCATATACAAAATAGTCTGTGCCTCAGGGAAATCCTTGTCGCCCAAGAACCCTGCTCCTCAAGCATAGTTATGACTGCTCAGAAATAAATACCTCATGTCTTGAATTCCTGAAACCCTGTTGACAAGACAAGATTAATCGAACGTAAATTAAATTTAGTACGTAGTTTGTTGGGGTCACTTTGTTGTTACAGTGTCAAACTTGTCGAGAATTAACTTCATTCAAGTCTTGCAAAAGCCAATATAAGATACATTTCTCATTGCAGGGAAAACTCTGAAGGTAGTCAAAAAATTGTCAAAGATAGATTTTCGTGCCAAATTCACAAATAATACAATAATACGACACTGAAAACATTTCTTCATTGAAATGGGGGGAAGATTTCTGTGGCCTATGAAAATTCCCCCCCCCCCACCCCACCCACCCAGACAGATATTGAACATGTAAAAAATTAAAAAAAAACAAATTCAGGTTGGGGGGGGGAGGGGGGAGCAAAAAAATCTTTTGATATTTGGTAAACAACATCTCTAGGGGGTGTCAGATTTAAGTTTGTTCAAATCGGGTCCCTGAGTTAGTATTTGGGCTCTCTGTTGGAGCCCAAAGTTTAACTTGGTGCAATTTGAGGAAATTTCTTTAAAAATCTTCTTCAGATCCACCAGTCAGAATCTTTTCATGTTTGGTATACAACATCTATTGGGGGTCAGATTCAAGTTTGTTAAAATCAAGTCACTGGGTTAATATTTGGGCTCCCTATGTGAGCCCAAATTTTAACTTTGTGCAGTAGGTGGAATATTTTTTAAAAATCTTCTTCAAATCCACCAGTTAGAATCCTCTCATATTTAGTATACATCATCTCTGGGGGGGGGGGGGGGGGGGGTGGGGGGGGAGGGGGGGGTCAGATTCAAGTTTGTTCAAATCAAGTTCCTCGGTTAATATTTGGGCTCCCTATGGGAGCCCTAATTTTAACTTAGTGCAATATGAGGAGATTTCTTTAAAAATCTTCTTCAGATCCACCAGTCAGAATCCTTTAACATTTGGTATACATCATCTCTAGGGGGTCAGATTCAAGTTTGTTCAAATCGGGTCCCTGGGTTGAAAATTTTGTGTCTGGGTGGGCAAAATGTTTGGGCTGCAAAATATATTTTGAAAGATTTAGAGTGATTTTATGCACCCCCCCCCCCCCCCCCCCACCCCAAAAAAAAAAAAAAAAAAATACCCCTATGACCATCAACCCAACTCCCCCATCCCTGGGGGTGGAAAAAATGCAATATGGAGAAATTTTTTTAAAAATCTTCTTTTCTGGAACCATCAGTTAGAATCTTTTGATATTTGGTATACAATATCTCTAGAGGGGGTGGGTTCAGATTCAAGTTTGTTCGAATTGTGTCCCTAGGTTAATATTTGGTGGGAGCATGAAATTTAACCTAGGTCAATATGATGAAATTTCATTGAAAATCTTCACATCCACCATCCAAATGCTTTCAAATTTGGTAAACAACAACTTGGAGGGGTGGTTGTTAGGGTGTGTGTGTAAGATTTAAGTTTTTTCAAATTGGGTTGATGGGGGCAGGGGGGCAATGACATTGGAAGTTTGTCAGTGGTAGTCTACAGCTGATAGAATTGGAAGCAGTCAGGAAGACCCAGGATAATAATCCTCTGACATGGACACGAGAGTTATGAATAATTTCAGGACTTTATTCCTCTGTAGTGTTGATGAACCATGACTAACTGAATGTGATCTATTTTGATTATATTGCATAATAATTTGCATTGTTTACTCGCTGCCTCCCCCCCCCCCCCCCCCAACTGCCAGTGTGATGTGATGTAAACTGTAGGTAAAGTGGAGATCATGAGGTACACAATGGGTCCAAATAATCAAAATTACACTGAATATATTAAAATCAAAAAAAAAAATTAGGCCACACAAAGTAGATCTTCTGTTTCTCAGGCCATTATTTGTGAAATTGCATGCGGGAGAGCGTTTTTTTATTTTATTTTTTATTTCAGTAATTACTTCTTAGCCATCAAAAGTTCATGTTCTTGGTTCAAGTTTTAGGCCTCATAATCTACAGAATAGCATGGGTGGTGGTGTATTTCATCCCTTGAGTGCAAGAAGGCTTTGCAATGCTAAAGCATTGCAAAGCCTTCTTGCACTCAAGGGACAAATTCATCAATTTTTTTAACTTGGGTAAAATATCAGACATAAACCATTTAATTTTAATATTTTTATACTGTACCAATGACCCAGACTTAGCTGGTGCTAACTCCACAAAAACCAGGGCCAAAACACAAATTTTGCCCCCCAATCCCCAAAATTTGCATCCAAAACAAAAAGAAATCATGTCCTAAAGGACCTCCATAGTACGACTCTACTGCGCATGCGCAGTGACGCAGTCGTCCCGAAATTGGCGCCAAATATCATTCTCTGTTTGGCCCTTCATCAGTCAACATCTCACTGATCTTTGTGCTTGTAAATCTCAGTTTAAAGGATGCCAGACACGTAATTCTTGGAGAAAATGTGATTCTAAGGAGGATAGAAGGAGGAGAGGAAAAAAGAAGTGGCAAAAAATAATCAGGGCTGTACTTAAAATTTTTTGTTGAAATTATGTTAAGTTGCCTATTTTCGAGGCAAACGCCTCTTGTTGTCATTCTTGCTAATTGTTGCACTGCTTATTCAGTGTTTCCTCTCCCCTAACCTTCTAAAGTCCCCCCTTGCAATTCTCCCATGCTTTTGGCATATTTTTGAGAAGTTTCATTTCTAAAAATTCCCTGGGAGAGTTGCTTGGTTACAGAATGTTTTCTGTTATTTTCCCCATAGTTACGTTTTCACCCATGGGTGTATAACGTTTGTGTTCTGCATCTTCCATCTGATGTTCTGCAGATTCTCCCCTGGGAGTCTCTGTTTTGCATCAGATAGAGTGTAATTGATGACTGATTCCGGGCCAGTTTTTTCAGTGCCTGGAGTCATGTTTTCTTCTGTGTTTACACTGTTTGTTTTCATTGGCAACAGCCTTTTTTTGAGGGGGGCTGTTTGCCTTTGAGGTAGTTTATCTCATTATAAGATACATTTATATTATCCGAAAGTGTCTCATTAATTATTTTATATAATTTTAAAATTTTTGACCACACTTTGCCATCGGATCCATCGGGGCTCAACGTTACTTTTCAGCAACTTGGGCTTCTCTGAAAAAATATTTTTTCAAAATTATTTTGTTTTGCAATTGTTTTTTCATTTATTAATGGATCATGTTATTATGTATCTTTGTGTCAGGGGTTTTTGCGAGTAACTAGGACTTATTGTTGTTCTTTCACAATGAAGGGAACTTGTTCAAATTGTAATAGGAAGAAATCTTCCTCTGACTTTCATGATTATTGCATTAATTGTAGTCAGTGTTCTCGCATTAATCCCTGTCCTGTATGTGAACATTGGGATGAGAAACATTGGAAACGTGTGTCACGATATGTTGTTTCTGGAGAAAGAGCGATGCCGGCTCTTTCTCCACAAGGTCACTCTACTCTCTCAGTTTCTATTTCAGAGGAACCAGAACAGGGTGATGTTTCCATGTTATCTTCTTCAAGTGTGCGTCCGTCGTCACAATTAAATACAGAGCTAGCGGCAAAAGTGCTCATGGAGATTAGACAAATGTCGTCCGCTAGCTCGCCCGGTGTAGCGTCCATTCACCGAATGGTTCGGCAGCCGGGTTCGTCCGATGCGGTCCAAGAGGAAATTTTGGGTGATGCGAGCACTATAAAAATAATAGATGCACACCCAGTGACGGCGGATAGTGAACGAGAACGGAGGAAGCCTTTTAGTCCGGTTCCTAGCTCGTCCAGGTCCAGCCGGGCCGCGAGCGAGAGAGGCCCCTCTCTCGTACAACAACATCTGGGACCAGATGTTGTGGTACAAAATGTGTCTTTAGCGGAGCATACGTCCGTCGCTCGGGACGCTCCGTTGTATAAGCAGTCCGCAGAGACTGTTAAGGCTTTCTCTTCTCGCCGGCGCACACGACCGCACCTTGGCTGCGTGACCTCCGATATTTTGCCAGCTTCGCCGATGAAGGATTCTTCGGCGACCAGGTCACACCATCCGGCAGCCAGGGATTCGAGACCGATGGACTCCGGACGTTCGCATAGGAAAAGTATGCGGGAGCCATCTGATGCGGAGCTGCCCTCGGCAAAGCAGCGAAAGACCGCTCCTCCGCAGGTCTCGACGTCGGACATTCTAGTGCAGATAGCACAGCTTATCGCAGCATCCCAGCAGCCGACAGAGACGGTGTCGGATCGAGAATTATCCGACGGCGCTGGGTCGGTACGCTCCGCCGAAGCATCGGGGGCGGACGACCGGGAACATCGGGAGGTCCGACCGGATGGTGAAAGGGATACGGATGAATTGGAGCTATCCCTTTCGGAACAACACAAAGCTGCCGTGGACTTCATCCGGCACTTTCTTCCTCAAGTTGTTCCGTCGGGCCAGACTGCTGCGCTTCCGGACAGGAGAATTATAGCGTCATTGGACTCTGATTTTTTCGAGCGGTTCAGGGACATCGCTCCCGAGTTTCCGTCGCAGTCCAATAATGTTGCAAGAACATTTGAATTATTGAACGACGCTATTTTTAAACTTGCTTCCAGGACGGGGAAAGCAGGCTTCTTGTCCGCAAATACTCTCAACCTGCCTTTCATTAATGCAAGGAATAAATTCGACACGGCAGGTCAGGGTATACCGAGAGTTCCTCTGCGTATGGACGACGAGGCGGAAGACTTAGAGCTATCATTACCGTCGTCAGCTTCTATTCCAACCTCAGTGTTGGAAACAGCTATTGCGTCTAACAGAGCCAATTTAGATGCCTTATCTTACGCAGATCACCTTACGAAGGCGTTATCACTGCGTCTTCAAGGGGAAGAGTTTCAGGATATACAATCCTCCTTAAGACTTCTTTCAAGGGCAGTAGCTTATTCCACGTGTAACTCCGCCCTTTCAGTGGCAAATCTGGAGTTGGTTAGACGTGACGCAGCCCTGTCTACATCCACACTAGTGGATTCTAAGGTGAAGAACTCTCTTAGAGTCGCTTCGGTCTCAGGAGATCTTCTCTTTGACGGCAAGCTTTCCGCTATTTATGATAATATTAAAAAGAAAGCTAGTGATTCTCTGTTGTTTAGATCCGCTCCTAAAAGGTCGGATACAGCAGACACGAATAAGGCGGGCACTTCTGGGTCTTATCCGCCCAAGAGAGGTTCCTATAGAGGTTCCGGTGCGTCCTCTAGCTCTTATTCGAGAGACCGTCAGGATAGCGACTCTCGTTCGGGACGTCCTTTAGGCCGGGACAATCAGTCGGACGCCCCGAGGTCGACGAGGCGAGGTGCGGGTCGTGGAAGACGTGGTTTCTCCTACCGCAGGCCTCGCAGATCCAGGAGGTGATGGCTCAAACCTCTATCGTGTTCCGGTTGGCGGAAGGTTGTCGAGTTTTTCTCAAGAGTGGGCGTCGATTACGGACGACCCGTGGGTGAGAGGAGTGACTTCGGAAGGTCTAAAGATATCCTTCAAACGAAAGCCTCCATTAACTCGAAGTCCAAAGTGGACTCATCTTCCGTCAAACCCTCAGAAAAGAGACGCTCTGCTATCAGAGGTGCAGTCTCTTTTAATGAAGAACGCGGTAGAGGTCGTAGAAAACCAGGAATCGCTGGGATTCTACAGCCATCTGTTTCTGGTTCCGAAACCAGACGGCTCGTTCCGTCCAGTCATAGATTTGAGCTGGATAAACAAGCTGGTCGTCGCTCCGAAGTTTTATATGGAGACGATTCGATCGGTCAGAGCGAGTATTCGGGTGAACGATTATGCAACGAGCATAGATCTCAAAGATGCGTACTTTCACGTCATGGTACATCCGACATTCCGAAAGTATCTACGCTTCGCAGTCCTAGGGGTGGTGTATCAGTTCCGGGCCATGTGCTTCGGATTGAATCTAGCACCCTGGGCTTTCACTCGGGTAATGAACTCGGTAATGATCTACTTCCGAGCTCATTCGTCTGCGGTAACGTCGGCCTACCTGGACGACATTCTTCAGAGGTACGGCAACGAGTTAACGCTTCAGAACGATGTTCAGAATCTTCTTCTATTGCTCCGACGTCTCGGTTTCATAGTAAACGAGGAGAAGTCGGATCTGGTGCCGTCCAAGTCATTCACTCATCTGGGAATGAGCTTCGAGACGCACAACAATCTCATTCGTCTGCCGTTAACCAGAGCGAAATTAGTCAGTTGTTACGCTCGCTATTGTCTAAATACAGACAAAGTCACAGCGAGAGAATTTATGAGACTGATAGGTCTGTGCGGAGCCGCCGCGGATCTCATTCCGATGGGACGGCTACGCACACGGCCTCTTCAAATTTTCCTGACTCAGAATTGGAGTGTGAAAATTCATTCGCTCGATGTAGACGTTCTCTTGTCAGATCAAGTGAAACAAGAGATTCAGACTTGGGCAAACATTCAGTGGTTAACTCAAGGAGTTCCGCTGCAGTTGCCGGATCCGAGTTTTACCATTATGACGGATGCCAGTCAAACAGGTTGGGGTGCATCATTAATCCCAACGGATTCGAGATGCCAGGGTCTTTGGGATCCGCAATTCCTGTGCAAGCACATAAACATCAAGGAAATGATGTCAATTTGGCTTGCGTTACGTCACTGGATGGACATTATTCACGATGCTCATGTCCAAATCCTATCCGACAATACGACAGTAGTGGCGTATATATGGAATCAGGGAGGCACTCATTCAGTTCCGTTGTTCAATCTAACGGAAAGAATCCTTCTGTTTGCGTTGGAACATCACGTTCTTCTTTCGGTCCGTCACATACCGGGTTGTCTGAATGTGCTAGCAGACTCCCTTTCACGAAAGGGTCGCTTGTTGCCGTCGGAGTGGACTCTCAACAAACAAGTAATCAATCAGATTTGCTACCAATGGGAACGGCCAATGATAGACTTATTTGCGACACATCTCAACAATCAGTTGCAGACGTATGTGTCCCCGTGTCCGGATCCAAGAGCATTTGCAGTAGACGCTCTATCGATCCCTTGGGACGGAATGATAGGATATGCGTATCCTCCAGCGCCGTTAATTCAACAAGTATTGCTAAAGATAAAACAATCTCAATGCAAGATTCTGTTGGTAGCATCTCTGTCGCCACAGAGACCGTGGATAAATCTACTCAGGTGTCTGTTGTGGGACCTACCACGGAAGCTCCCTCCACGAGAGGATCTTCTTTGGCAGGGGAAATTGCGCCAACTACATCACAACCCGCAAGGTCTCAACCTTCACGTTTTTCCGTTGTGCGGTCCTTCTTGCATGGCAAGCACTTTACAGGACGAGCAGTGGACGCGATTTCTAACTGTAGGAGGACCTCCTCTTCGCTAAACTATGCGGCTAAGTGGAAGGTTTTCCGTCGTTGGTGTAGGGATCATTCTGTTGATATATTTGATCCCTCTATACCAGACATTGCTAACTTTCTAGTATACTTGTTTGACGAAATCAAACTGCAACCTGTTACTATAAAGGGTTATAGATCTATGTTATCTGATACCTATGCACATCATGATAGTTTACAAATTGGATCTAATGTCTCTTTATCGAAATTGGTTAGAAACTTTTCGATAAATAGACCCAGAACTCTTAGATTAATTCCTAAGTGGAATTTAGCTTGGGTTCTCCTTAAATTGAAGGAAAAGCCATTTGAACCTCTTGGGACAGTAGATTTCAAATTCTTATCTTATAAGACAGCTTTTCTCTTAGCTTTCTCTTCTGCCAGAAGAGTCAGTGAGCTTCATGCACTATCGGTGGATGATTCTCATTATCGTAGTGTTGGGAACACTATCACCTTCACTACTAATGTCGGTTTTTTAGCTAAGAATCAGGCTCCTAATAAATATCCGGAACCTATTGTTATTAAGGCTCTTCCGTCTTCAGACGGGCGTAGGCCTTTACTCTGTCCTGTTAGAGCACTACGTATCTATAAACAGAGATCTCAGTTCATCAGAAAGGGACGGAAACGTTTCTTTCTGTCTTTGATGCCTAATAGAAAGGACATTTCAGTCCATTCTATTGCTAGATGGATTCAGTTAACTATCCGTACTGCGTATGAAGATTTATCTTCTTCTCAGCAGTCTGTGCTTAAGATTTCTGCTCATGAAGTAAGAGCTCTTTCTACTTCCTGGGCTTATGCTAATAGTGTTGCTATTACAGATTTAATGAAGGCTGCTTATTGGTCTCAGCCATCCACATTTACTAATTTTTATCTCAGAAATACTGAGTCCATTTCTGGAGACCTGCATTGTTTAGGTCCGTTATCTGTTGCTCAGAATGTCGTCCACTAAACAGTTGCAACTATAGTTATGCAGGCTTTCTGTTCCGGCAGTGACTCCGTCCGGCTGCCCTCTTCGCTCTGGGCTATTTGACCCAGGGCAAGGGGAAGGGGGGGGGGGGGGGGGGGGGGGGGGGGCGGGTGTTCCCTTAGGTCACCTGCTTTATAGTGAAAAGCAAGGGAATGCCTCCTCCAAGACAGTATTTCTGAGTCGCTTCCGGGATGGTTTTAAAGTGTAATATTAATGTTTAATTTCATTCATGTCTTATTTTTAAAGTGTAGCTCGGTGTGAAGCATTTGTATATGTCAAGTGTCAAACGGGCTTTAATATACAATACTCGGACACTTTTAAATGATTATAAAGAGTCTCAATTCTCTGGACTACTTTATTTATTGGCTTGCTTTAAAAATAATTAGTATAAAGGTTATACTGGATGTTAATAGAGAACATGAATGTTATTGTGCTCAATTATTAAGGGTAGTGTATCTTTCTAATTTAAATATTAAATAAGAAAGATACATGTAAAGCCTAATACTCCTTTTCTCCTTAAGGGGTTACCTCTTTATTTTATAATTGAGCTTATTGGATTTTCCTCTATGTCCTAGGCCCTCCAGCCTGTTTACTATTCAGCTAAGTCTGGGTCATTGGTACAGTATAAAAATGTTAAAAAATTTATAGTAATTTATATATTTTTTATACTTACCAATGACCCAGACGGGGATGGCCCTCCCTGAGTTGGGAACTCTTGCCTCCCCGCTGAGTACATAGCGCTGACCAGGCACTGCCAGTAAGAATGATATTTGGCGCCAATTTCGGGACGACTGCGTCACTGCGCATGCGCAGTAGAGTCGTACTATGGAGGTCCTTTAGGACATGATTTCTTTTTGTTTTGGATGCAAATTTTGGGGATTGGGGGGCAAAATTTGTGTTTGGCCCTGGTTTTTGTGGAGTTAGCACCAGCTAAGTCTGGGTCATTGGTAAGTATAAAAAATATATAAATTACTATAAATTTTTTAACTTTTTTAAAGTTTAAATTGGTTATAAAAAGAGAGCATGCGGCAGCCAAAATGACCATGCGGGAGGGCCTGAGAAACAGATTTTTTATATTTTTAGGCCTTATCTGGGGATGCTTTCAACTTCTTCAGTAATAATCCCTGTCAGTGTATTCTAGATATGAACCCACCAATCATTCCTGCTAATATTTTTTCACACTCAAGAAAATAAATTCTGAACAAGACAACATGTGTACATGGAAACTGAAGCACCGTTCACTGGGGGAATCCCAGACTATAAACAACAATATTTATAGTCTGGGAATCTCATTGGAAGGAGAAATATGCCGTTATTTCCCTTTCATCAACAGCTGTATATTTCAAACTGGGGCACCTCTATTTCTTTGAATTTCTGTCAATGTTTTGATTTGGGATTCACACATACTGAGCTTTATTTTGTACTGATGACAGTTTTTGTTTTTCCAAGAAAGAACAATTAATTTATTGTTAGATTTGTTCCTGTGTCAACCTCAGCCAAATATGATGAGTTTATTCACTGTCCTGCCAAGTTCTATTTACACCTGTATTGTACTTCTTGATCCACTTGTGAAATATTTAGCTTCTCCACAAAGCTATATATAAATGGAAATAACTGAGGAAAGTGAACATCAGTATATATTTTTTATTTACAAAGTTTATCAAATAAAAGCTAAAAAAAGGTTCTTCAGAAAATAGAAACTCCAGTATCCAGTCCTGATTTGGTAAGTAGAATGATGCAGTAAGTCACCTGTTTTTGTTTCACTCTCCTGAAATTGACGTCTCACCCAGTCTTTCGATTTTGAGGCGCGCTGTCGCTCTTGCGCGCCATGGCGCCCGCAATGTTAACTTCTTGCGAGCCAACAACAGCGCGCCTCGGCTCTGCTAAGAGAGCGATCAAAATCTGGTAATTCATTCCAGTTGAGATATAATTTCTGTGTGAACAGCCAATTATTTTTTATTAGGTAACAAGGGACGAATATTTGGCCGTGGGCTTTAGTAACAGTGTGAATGTATTCAGCACAAATCCTATTTACTTCTACTGTTTGGAAAAACCTGGTGTTCTTGAGAGGTTCGTGCTCCCTGGACCAATCACCATTCAGTATTCACCGATGGAGCAAATTTACTAGCTCTACATAAATTATAGTCGCAGTGTGCTCTTTTTTTGTTACTTGGAGCATAATACATCGTCATGACCCAAAAGTTGGGATTCCTTTAACCCTTTACGTAGCGTAATGACCGAAATCGGCCAGCGCTATAAATGAAAATCGCCATTCAATTTTTTTAATATTTTAATTGTTTGCTTCCAAAACATAGGTTGTGACCCCTCATTGGAACGCGCGCGTCGCGCTCGTTCCAATGAGGGGTCACAACCTATGTTTTGGAAGCAAAAAATGAAAACTTTTAGTTATACGAGACTTTTTTACGAGTGTCGTCTGCTACTAGCGTTAAGTAAAGGGTTGATGAAAACCATGAAAGCACCAAATCGTCCAGCTTTCATGTTGCCGTTCAATATCGATGTGCCCAAATGCCGCACTGAATGCACAGTGCTGTCAATTAGTGGATGCATTCTTCATTGCAATTTGCATGTTAACTATTCTTGCCAACAACACAACCATCACTCAGCGGGGCTGGATACAGGATAGCGCGCCTCACTTCAAATAGTAGCGAGCGATGTATAACACACCTACGATTTTCAAAATCGAAAGACTGCTCACCCAATTTGAAAGTTAGGGAATGGGCTTTGGCATGTGTGGCTCCTTGATTCGTACTTACCTTTAAGGGCCTGGAGATGTATACATTTTTGCTTTATTTTTACAATCCTCAACCTATGACTTTGCAGTTGTTTCTTGGCAAGTCTTGGCTGCCTATATAGGCAGCCAAGACCTGCTTAGAAGCAACTGCCATGGCACTTTGAATGTAACTTGCAAGCTTACCCAAAAACTGCATGTTTTGTTGTAGAAAAATGTGATTAAAGTCAAATTTAGGCCCTTTGGGGTTAAATCTGAAAACAAGGAGGATAGGCTTCCACACAATTATGGGCTTTGACACAGGTCAGTACTGTATCTGCAGAACTAAGGCAGGATCCACTTCTTTCCAATGTTCAGTCTAACAGGAAAGATTCATCTGTCTTTCAATGTGATCGTGGATTCTCTGTCCAGGTATTGACATATTCTGCCAACAGAATGGCATCTCGAAAAGACAGTCTTTCTAGCTATTTGTAGAATGTAGGAATGTCATATGGTAGATCTTTTTGCTCCAAGATGGAACAAACAACTTGACTCATTCGTCTCTCCGTGCCTGGATCTGTTAGCCTTTGCAGCAGACACTGTCCATTTTGTTGGAATTGAGTCATCAGCTATGCCTACTTCAGGTGCCTCAGAAAATCAAACAATCTGCAAAATATTTTGGCTGTCCGCTTGTCTCCTCAGAGCTCAAAGGGCAACTGACTCCGACCTTTGTTAATCGACACTCTGTGTGGTTTACCTTAGTGAAAGGACCTTCTGTTTGAAGGCAAAAAGTTGCCAAAACCCTACAATCTGTTAGAGCTGATATGGTTTACCGATTAATCTGTTAACCTATGATCCTCATATATATCAAAAAAGTAATTGATCGGTTAATCACTACTTTTGAACTTCGGTATTATATGGGTTAACAAATGAACAAACTTGCTCAAAAACAGGCAAACATTGCCACACCGGCTCACATCAACGATATGAGACCGAGTAAAGCATGCCAGTTCTGTGCTGACATACTTGTTCACTTGCATGTTCATTATACTGTATCAGTGGCTGGAAACGGTCAATCTCAACCCTTCACCAAATGTGTGTAGCAGACGATACTTGCACAAGAAATTCTTGAATTACTAATGATTTTCAATGTTCGTCTCAAAAACATAGCTTATGACCCCTCATTGGAATGTAGAGTACGCATGTTTAGTGCTGGGCAATATTAGCCAAAATAATATTTGCATTTTTAGCTCAACTTTAGTGAAGCCAAATTTGAGCTTATGCCATGGCCAGTTGTCCGTCGTCCGTCTGGCCGTCTGTCCATCTCTCCATCAACAATTCAATACGGCTCGGGCTAGAGGCCGTATTTATGAACCGATCTTTACGAAACTTCTTGGGTACTTTTGTTATGACTGTGGGACGAGAACGAGTGTTTTTGGGTCCGATCCGAAATTAAAAGTTGGCCGCCAGCCGCCATTTTGTACCGACAAGGCTGAGGCTGTATTTATCAACCGATCTTCACGAAACTTATTGGGTACCTCTGTTATCACCTTGGTTTGAGAACGAGTGTTTCTGAGTGCGGTCCAAAATTCAAGATGGCTGCCAGTGGCCATTTCGTACCTAAATTAGGTCTAATCAGTTTTTTGTACCCAACTTCTATATGGCTCAGGCTAGAGGCCGTATTTATGAACCAATCTTTACGAAACTTCTTGGGGACCTTTGTTATCATCATGGGATGAGAACAAGTGTTTTTGGGTGTGGTCCGAAATTCAAGATGTCCACCAGCAGCCATTTTGTATCAAAATTAGTGCAATCAGTCTTTTGTACAGAACTTCTGTATGAAAGTTCTGATTTGAATAAATTTTTGTAGGAATGTTTAGTAAAATGGAATACATCACATACAGTACAGGTTTTTATCTCCTGCAGAAATTATGCAAATTAGATGAATTTTGATTTATTTAGTGCTACTTGTACACTGTAAGTGCACATGTCAATACGGCTTGGGCTAGAGGCTGTAATTGTCAACCGATCTTCAGGAAACTTCTTGGGTACCTTTGTTATCACCTTGGGACGAGAACAAGTGTTTCTGAGTGCGGTCCAAAATTCAAGATGGCTGCCAGTGGCCATTTTGTACCGAAATTAGGTCCAATCAGTTTTTTGTCACAACTTCTACACGGCTCCGGCTAGAGGCCGTATTTATGAACTGATCTTTATGAAACTTTTTGGGTGCAATCCAAAATTCAAGATGGCCACCAGCAGCCATATTGTACCAAAATTAGTGCAATCAGTTTTTTGTACAGAAGTTCTGTATGATAGTTCTGATTTGAATAAATTTTTGTAGGAATGTTTAATAACATGGAATACATCACATATAATACAGGTTTTTTTCTCGTGCAGAAATTATGCAAATTAGATGAACTTTGATTTGTTCTTAAGTGCTACTTATACACAGTAAGTGCAGATGTCAATACGGCTCAGGCTAGAGTCTGTATTTATGAAACTTCTTGGGGTACCTTTGTTATCACCTTGTGACAGGAACAAGTGTTTTGGGGGTGCCTTTGGTATCGCTGTGCTATGAGAACAAATATTTTTGGGTTCAGTCATACCCACTCTGGGACTCCAAGATTTCTTTTCTAGTTTAGCATCTAACTGTCACCCCACTTTTACAATACTTTTCTTTGTTACATGCTACGGTCAGCATTTATGTACAGACCGTTACAATACTTTACATGAACCTTTGTTATCAGGTCATTACTTAATTGTTTGTCATTGCTGTGTCACATACTATAAATGTACATGTCTTAAACAAGTTGAGCTACAGTGTCATTGACACTTTCATTAATATTCAGTGTTAAATATAGAGTAGTCGGAAACTGCCAGCCCATAACTGACCGGTTCCAATTGCCAATTCTAGTTACCAGTTCATCAGTATTCATTTCTCTGCAGTGTAAAGTAGCCATAGATGATGAATGTGAACTTCAATCCTTTAAAGAACCATCTCAGATGAGTGCCTGCGGCCCCTATTTTATGGCCTAAATGATGCATAATTTTCTCCTCATTCTTTAAATAATATTAAAATGTTATTATTATATTTTCAGATATTTTCAAAGGACTATATAAATTTATTGTTGGCCGTTTATTTCTTCTTTCTGGGAGTATTAGCATTGGCGCATATTGCCAGGTATGTGTGTATATATAGAAAATACATGTTTTAAACTGTCTGCCCTGGGTAGATTTTTATGTCATTGCAAAAATACAGTGCATAACAAGGGTTTTATCATGAAAATGCCTGTCACTGCAGCAGTGATGATGCAGATTAAAACCTGTGATGGTTTGATGGAACTGATAATCTCTTAGTGCCACTGAGATTATTGAGCATTTGTGCTTTTCTGAAAATGAAAGTTTTTTTTGAATTGAAAATGCTTCTGTACAAGAGATCTTCCACGATGTCGGGTGATTGCGATTAAATTTGATTACTGCTAATAATTGTCACTCAAAGGAAAAGCTGTTCATTTCCATTGCAGGGGCAAAATTTCAACGCGAATCCATGAATTGATTCACGTAAAGATTCCTCCAAATCTTCCAAGTTCGCGAATCTTAGTAGATTTATGTAAAAATACAGTTTTGAATGACTGTTTTAGTACTGAAATGATTAACCGCATAACCGGTTTGAAACCGGTTACCTACCTAAATGATTAAAAAAACGTCAACCAGTTTTCCAAAATATCGATAGTGATCGTCATTCCACGGTTAAAACATAGTAAATGTACCACTTCTCATTTGGGATAGATTACACCTCAAAGCAGCGCTGTATATTGAGAAATAATTGACTTTGGCGTTCAACATTTCGCTAATGATCGACAATTTCCGTGAGTACTGAGACAGCACAGAAACTATTCCGTAGTATGTATACAAATGAACGTTGTCGAGTACTCGACAACGTTCGTTTGCATACACACTACGGAATAGTTTCTGTGAATACTGCTTTACAATTCCTATAGTTTTGATCCCCCAGCTTCGGTGAAATAATGGCTATGTTTAACTGGATATTATCCGGTTGTAGCTCGCGGTTAGTCGGTTGTGAAAATGAGCCAACAGTTTCAGCCCTAGCTGTTTTATTCTGCACCACCAGTTGCTTTCTACACGTTTACGGTCAGGTTTATACTACAGGTGTATAAGTCACACTTTTTCCCTAAAAAATAATCCCCAAATTAAGGTGGCATCCAATTCATCGATAGATTAGATTGTCCAATTTTCGGATTAAAATTGGGCGGTCTTCTGGACAGCTGAATTCGTAGACAGTTTACAACACAGTTTAGACAGTTTACAACACAGTTATATGTTGGTCGATCAACAATTGCATAAAATGTACTGTACTCGCAACTTATGTTCAGCTGAAACCAGTATCTTTAACCCTTTAACCAATGCGATCAATATCAAAATTTATTATTTTAAATGTTTAAAAAAATTCCGACCAAACCATATCATGTGACCCATCATTGGAACAAGCTCGATGAGCTCGTTCCAAAGAGGGGTCACATTATATGGTTTTGTTGAAATTTTTTTTAAAATAATATTTTTTCAGCTGCTGAATTGGCATATTACGCAGGAGGATGTGGCTGAATCGTTGGGTAAAGGGTTAATGAAGCATTTTTTTTTTAAAATCACAATATGGACAATTCAGACATGATGGAAAACAAACACCATGACTTTTTCTTCGAAAATTTTCCTGAAGTTCGTCACTGCAATCTTCAGGTTCATTTGTTCATGAATATTAATTGATATACCGGGGCAGCTGTTCATGGAGTATGGGCACTTAACATCTTGCATTTTCTTATCCATTGTTTGGTTCTTCTTATAACTTTTCTATTGTATACCAAGTGTTGATAGATATGCCCCATGTATATGTTTCTATTAGTTATTATTGTTCACGTATGCAGCTATTGTTAATGTCTGAATGAATTGTACAGTCTACCCTTTCCCTTTTTTCTGTACCCCCAAAACTGCCCCTGATCTGATGCATGGATAATTCAGTTATCAGTGGGTTAAGATGTGTTGATGAACCATGTCTAACTGAATGTGACCCCAAATACTTCATTGAACCACTTTGGCAGGTGATCAATTAACCCTTTACTCAACGCAGACAATATCAAAATTTATTATTTTAAATATCATTTTTTTAATGATTAATTACTCGACGAGCTCGTTCCAATGAGGTGTCATAACCTATGTTTTTGAGATAAAAAATGGAAAATATTAGTTATTCAAGAATTTTTTTTTGCATTTGTCGCCTGCTTTTCATGTTAGGTAAAGGGTTAATACAATTTACATATTTATGGGTATCATGATGAATTTTGACTTGCTGGTTTAACACAGACTCACTTTTCAGTCAACAGTTGAAAATACTTGGTCTAAGATAACAGGTACATAAAAAAATTCATTGACTTCTCACTGTTCTCAGTGTACTTGATGTAATGAGTTTAATTGTTCCACTAAAGAACACCCACAATTATTTTTACAGGTCAAGAAAAAGCAAAAACATTCTTACGATAAAAAAAAAAAACTGTTCAAACATTTGAGTTTTGAAAAAACTTGTCTTGACCAATGGTGTGCAAGTAATTCAGATATGGAAGAAATTTTTTTTATGCCCCCCCCCCCCCCCCCCCCCCAGTGGCATATAGTGATTGAAGTGTGCATGTGTCCGTCCGTCCGTGTGTGTGTGTGTCCAAGCCAGTAACTCGAAAACGGTCAGGGCCACAGTCATCAAACTTCACACAATTTTAAAGGACCATAGGAGGATGTGTCACACACCCTAGCCGGCTTCGTACCTTCAAGGTGAAGGTTACATTTCAAGGTCACACTAAAAATCGGTCAATATTCATGTCTCAGCCATAACTTGGAAATGAATCATAGTACAATTTTTAAACTTTTTACAAATGTTAAGGACAGTCAGAAGGTGTGTCACGTATAATAGTTTCTG
This sequence comes from Pictodentalium vernedei, assembly GCA_031216915.1. Taxonomy (NCBI): domain Eukaryota; kingdom Metazoa; phylum Mollusca; class Scaphopoda; order Dentaliida; family Dentaliidae; genus Pictodentalium; species Pictodentalium vernedei. The sequence continues at coordinate 13,165,019 of CM062293.1, read as the reverse complement.
CCGCATCTGCAAGGTGAAGGTCACAAGGGTGGGGGGGAGCCTGGGGAGAGGGGGAGGGCATGTGTTACCTTAGTAACATTCTTCTTGTTTGAATTAGGATGATTCATACAACCATATTTTGTGTGTGTGTGCTTCATTTTGAACTACTTTACTGATTTCAATTAAGTTTTTAAATTAAATTTTTATTAAAATTTACAGTCCTTTCCTGTCCAAACTGCTGCCAGCATCATTTCCAAATGCAGATTACCATTTGATATTTACAGAGAGTCAGAATGATAAGAAAGAAGGTTTGTAACTCTTATATTTATTATCTATAACATTTAACTCTAATATTTGTTAGTTTCCCATGGATTACAGTGAGGGGACTTATGAATTACCCTCCTTCCATCTGCCTGTATCTCCAAGATGGTTTGATGCTGGTTTTTCAAATTTTTAGCATTAATCAGACAATATGAAAATATGATGCATGTCTAATTTTGTAGAAACAGGGGAAAATTTTAAAGTGAATCCGCGAATCGATCACGTAAAAATTTGCCAGAATCTCCAAGTATACACTTTTTGTTGGAATTTTTTTCATATTTGTATACATTACCCATGTGTAGCTCCAAGATGCTTAGATGTTGGTGTTTCAAATTTTCAACATCAATCAGACATTATGAAATTATGATACATTGGAGCCCACTTAATTGGATATCTCTTAACTGAATAACCCTGTTAATTGAACACAAAACCATTTACCATACCTCCAATACAAATTTGAGTTATTAATTGAATATACGTAATAGAGTAAACTCCTGTTAAGTGAATAAAAAATCTAGTAACCTGTCGAGACATTACCATAACTCTCCCCAGTTTTTCCTTATTTTTATACCCCCCCCCCCTCCCGCAAACAAAGTTTGGGGGGGGGGGGGTATATAGGAATCACCCTGTCCATCTGTCCATTCGTCTGTCTGTCCATCCGTCCGTCCATCCGTCCATCCATCCTTATAAGCACAACTCCTCCTAGACCGTTTGAAGAATTTTCATGAAACTTTACACAATGGAAGAACTCAATATGAAGATGGACATGAAGCAATATAATTCCATTCTGACATTTCCAAGGGGAGATAATCTAACTTATACCATCTCTCCATCCTTGTAAGCGCAACTCCTCCTAAACCGTTTGAAGAATTTTCATGAAACTTTACACAATGGAAGAACTCCATATGAAGATGTGCATGAAGCAATATAATTCCGTTCTAATTTATACATTTCAGGCGCCCTGGGGTATGACTTTGTGAGCATGCTCACAGTACCTCTACTTAGACCTATTTGGCCTCATAGATATACCAGAATAAATGCTAAATTTATCTCTAGAATACAGGAAAGTAACACATTCCCTATTAATTGAATACTCCTGTTAATTGAATAAATTTCAGTGGCTATTCAGTTAACAGGGTTCCACTGTACATGTCAAATTTTGTAGAAAAAAATTAAAGATAGCTGAATGTTGACCATATTTGTTGTAATTTTTTGTATTTTCTCATACTTTCATATCTTACTACCTCTATCTCACATATACTTGTCCGTTGCTGTTTCATATTTTTAACATTAAGCAGACATAATGTCCTATGATGTGCTAAATGGTGGCCATTTTTTATATAATTTCTTTTTATTTTTCTTATCTTACCACCAGTATCTTCGAGATGCTTGGTTGTTGGTGTTTTGAATTTCTGGTTTGAGTTTTTTTTTTAATAATCTCAACCTATAGTTTGATTACGTCTGTGTGCGGGCTATAGGGTGGACAAATGAGTGAGAAGCCGGGCTTTGACCATCACCTTTCTCGTGTGTGCGATAATTGGAACAAATATAAATGGATTTGGTCAAAATTTTATATGTGTGACTGTCTCAACAATGTCTTGAATGAGTTTGAAAAGCAGTGTGGTTTGATCATACCAAACCGAGTTATGGCACTTAATTGGTTCATGTTTGCTCATTTTCACCTAGTTAGTGTAATTACTTGAACAGATCTTAACGTATTTGGTGCAAATTTGATATTGGGGTCTTTCTAAGCAATGTTTTGAACAGGTTTGGAGTAGTTCAATTATACTGAGCTGTGTTATGGCCCTTCTTTAGGTAATTTTTGCACATTTTCAGCTCATTAGCATCACCTTTCTCGTTAGTGTGATAATTAGAACAATTTTAACAGATTTGGTCAATATTTGGGATATTTCACTTTCCTAACCTTGTCTTGAACGTGTTTGAAAACCGGTGCGGTTTGATCATACTGAGCAGAGTTGTGGCCCTTAATTAATTTTTGCACAAATATTTTACACATTTTCAGCTCGTAAGCATGATAATTTGAACAAATAGTAACAGATTTGGTTGATATTTGGGATATGAGGCTTTCCTAATGTATTGAACGAGTCCAAAAAACAGTGTGGTTAGGTCTTACTGAACAGGGTTATGGCTGTTATCTGCTGTTTCTGTGTAACAAATTCTGCATACTTTTGGGACAAGATTCATGTTTTCAGCTTGCGCAAGCCATTACGATGATGTCCAGTACCGATAAAAATAATAGTTTTATAAAGCATGTTAGTATGGAGTTGCAATAACCAACATTTTAAGACATTTGAATCACAGTGTTTATGTCAAGGAATTGTTGAAAATGGAACAGCCTGAAGTTTCAGCAAATTTTACTTTGGATATCACTGGAATGCACAAAGACACTTTTAGAAATATATGTTCAGTTGGTGTATTGGAAACCAATTTTGAAGTTCAAACTTTCCGAGTTACACATATAAATACATTGGCAAGTTTAAATGTGGAGCAAGAGGCAAGTTCCATTTTGGCAAAGTAAATGGTATTTGATAAACTGATGAATATTTTATGATGCTTCTCTCTTTGTATTGATGAGTCATGAATATTAATGAATACTGAAGACTTAAGTTTTCTACTGTTTTAAAATATGTCATTGGTACAAGTATAGAGTTCAAAAGCTTTATAAATTCCATACAAACGCATATTAAATATTCCTATGAAATTCTTAACAGTGGCAAGTAGCTGCATATATATTGAATTGAAGTGAGTTATGTAATCAGCTTGGTGGGTTGATATTTTATTTCTGTCAGAAACCTTGTGAACAGTTTCTACGTCCTGCTGAATGTGGAGATTTATCATTGGTTATTTTAATGAAAATTGATCTGATTCCTGTATGAATATCTTTAATTTAACACTCTTGAAACTTAAAAGTGGTTTCCAAATATTTTATTTTATGTTGAACCCTTTCAGTGCTGTTTACATATGTTTTTTCTGTTGTTTTTTTAACATTTTTTTTGATTCCTGTATGAATGTTTTTAATTTAACCCTCTCAAGACTTCAGGGCGTTTTCCAAAGATTTTATTTCATGTTGAACCCTTTCAGATTTGTGCACATGTTTTTTAGCTCAACTTTGGCGAAGCCAAATTTGAGCTTTTGTCATGGCCTGTTGTCCGTCGTCCGTCTGTCCGTACGTCAACAATTGGATACGTCTCGGGCTAGAGGCCGTATCTATGAACCGATCTTTACGAAACTTCTTGGGTACCTTTGTTATGACCATGGGACGAGAACGAGTGTTTTTGGGTCCGGTCCGAAATTCAAGATGGCTGCCAGCCACCATTTTGTACCGACGATGCAGAAATCTGTTTTTTGTACAGAACTTCCATATGAAAGCTTTGATTTGAATAATTTTTTGTATGAATGTTTAGTACCATGGGATACATCACATATAATACGGGTTTTTTTCTCGTGCGTAAATTGTGCAAATTAGACTAATTTTGATGTTTTTTGGTGTTACTTTCAGCACTGTAAGTGCAAATGCCAATACGGCTCGGGCTAGAGGCCGTATTTATGAACCGATCTTTACGAAACTTCTTGGGTACCTTTGGTATCACCGTGGGATGAGAACGAGTGTTTTGGGGTCCAGTCCAAAATTCAAGATGGCCGATGGCAGGCATTTTGTACAAAATTAGGTGCAATCAGATTTTTGCACAGAACTTCCATATGAAAGCGCTGATTTGAATAATTTTTTGTGTGAATGTTTAGTACCATGGGATACATCACATATAATACGGGTTTTTTTCTCGTGCAGAAATTATGCAAATTAGATGAACTTTGATTTTTTCAGTGCGACTTACACACAGTAAGTACACATGTCAATACGGCTCAGACTAGAGTCTGTATTTATGAACTGATCTTCACGAAATGTCTTGGGTACCTTTGTTATCACCTTGGGATGAGAACGAGTGTTTCTGGGTGCGGTCTAAAATTCAAGATGGCTGCCAGTGACCATTTTGTACCGAAATTAAGTCTTAATCAGTTTTTTGTACACAACTTCTATACAGCTCAGACTAGAGGCCATATTTATGGACCAATCTTTACGAAACTTCTTGAGTACCTTTGTTATCACCGTGGGATGAGAGCGAGTGTTTTTGGGTGTGGTCCAAAATTCAAGATGGCCACCAGCAGCCATTTTGTACCAAAATATTAGTGCAATCAGTCTTTTGTACAGAACTTCTGTATGAAAGTTCTGATTTGAATAAATTTTTGTATGAATGTTTAGTAACATGGAATACATCACATATTATAAGGGTTTTTTTCTCGTGCAGAAATTATGCAAATTAGATGAATTTTGATTCATTCAGTGCTACTTACACAATGTAAGCACACATGTCAATACAGCTCAGGGTAGAGGCTGTATTTATGAACCGATCTTCAGAAAACTTCTTGGGTACGTTTGTTATCACCTTGGGATGAGAATGAGTGTTTCTTGGTACGGTCCAAAATTCAAGATGGCTGCCAGTGGCCATTTTGTACCGAAATTAGGTCCAATCAGTTTTTTGTCAAAAGTTCTATACAGCTTGTATTTATGAACTGATTTTCACAAAACTTCTTGGGTACCTTTGTTTTCACCTTGGAACAGGAACGAGTGTGTTTTGGGGTGCCTTTGTTATCACTGTGTTATGAGAACAAATATTTTGGGGTTCAGTCAGACCCACTCTGGGACTCAAAGATTTCTTTTCTAGTTTAGCATCTGACTGTCACTCACCTTTACAATACTTTACCAATACATTTGTTACAGGCAACATTCAGTATTTATGTACAGACCGTTACAATACTTTATATGTACCTTTGTTATCAGGTCATTACCTAGATGTTAGTCATTGCTGTATCACATACTATACATGTACATGTCTTTGTCTTGACAAGTTGAGCTACAGTGTCATTGACACTTTCATTTCTGGTTTATCTGATTTCTGTATTCATGTCTTCAGTTTAACCCTCTGAAGCCTTCGGTGTGTTTTTCCAAAGATTTTATTTCATGTTGAGCCCTTTCAATGCTATGCACATTTTTTCTGGTTTCTTGGAAATATTTATATGATTCCTGTGTGAATGTCTTTAATTTAACCCTCTCAAGACTTCAGTATGTTTGCAAAGATTTTATTTCATGTTGACCCCTTTCAATGATGTGCATATGTTTGTTCTGGTTTCTTGGAAACATTTATCTAATTCCTGTATGAATGTTTTTAATTTAACCCTCTCAAGACTTCAGTGTGTTTTCCAAAGATTTTATTTCTTGTCAAACCCTTTCAATGCTGTGCACATGTTTTACTTTTTTCTTGAAAACATTTATCTGATTCCCGTATGAATGTCTTTAATTTAACCCTCTCAAAACTTCGGTGTGCTTTCCAAAGTTTTTATTTCATGTTGAACCCTTTGAAAGCTGTGCACATTTGTTTGTTCGGGTTTCTTGGAAACATTTTTCTGTTTCCTGTATGAATGTCTTTAATTTAACCCTCTCAAGACTTCATTCTGTTTTCCAAAGATTATATTTCATATTGAACCCTTTCAATGCTATGCACATGGTTTTTTTTCTGTTTCTTGGAAACATTTATCTAATTCCTGTATGAATGTCTTTAGTTTTACCCTCTTAAGACTTCAATGTGTTTTCCAAAGATTTTATTTCATGTTGAACACTTTCAATGCTGGGCACGTTTTTTCTGGTTTCTTGGAAATATCTATGTGATTCCTGTTTGAATATCTTTAATTTGTGACCCTCTCAAGTCTTCAGTGTGTTTTCCAAAGATTTTATTTCATGTTGAACCATTTCAATGCTGTGCAGATGTTTGTTCTGGTTTCTTGGAAACATTTTTCTGATTCCTGTATGAATGTCTTTAATTTAACCCTCTCAGAACTCCTGTGTGTTTCCAAAGATTTTATTTCATGTTGAACCCTTTCAGTGCTCTACACATATTTGTTCTGGTTTCTTGGAAACATTTATCTGATTTCTGTGTGAATGTCTTTAATTTAACCCTCTCAAGACTTCATTGTGGGCTTCAAAGATTCTATTGATGCCTTGATGAAACCTTTCCAATGCAGTGCTGTGCTGTGCTGTGTTGTGTTTTGTTTCTGGCTTAAAAATATTTTACCCCCAAAAATAAGCCTCCATAAATTCTCTTTCTGTTTTGTTTATATTTGATGCTTTAACTGTTTTCACACAGACTTGAATTTACTGGTGGCAGTAAAATTCTGTTTTCTAGTTTGAAATTTTTGTTATTCTTTAAACCCACTGGGCCAAATTTATTCATTTATGGCACAGACCATCTTTGGAGTAAACCCTTTCTCCTTTTGTTCAAATGAAACTACTGCCATCTTCAGGCTGGTGGAATTTACTCTTCTGATTTCCCCCCCCCCCCCCCAAAATTACTAAAAACCCTTTGGAGTTGGGGGGGGGGGGGGGCAAGAAGGAGGGGGGGGGGGGGGTCTAATGGTCCATAAGCCTAAAATGCTTTAAAACTCCTCTTTTTATAAGCCACTTGCAATAATGCTTAGATTTCTTGTTTGGGAAACTTACTTTAGTGAAGCAGATTCACTTTTTTTTCTAAGAAATCAGTAAGTCAAAATTTGGGCTACACTCTCTATTTTCAGATCCAATGGGCAGATGTGAACCAAATTTGTCATGTTGTTTAGAACTGGGTCATAAGTTTTTCATTTGTGTTTTTTTAGGGGTAGTGGGGTGGTAGAGAGAACCACTGTAGTTGAAAACATAACAAAAATTTGTTTGGTTGTTTTTTAATATTTCACAGAACAGAGCTTGCTAGAATACTTTCCTAGGACCAGCAGAGATGAATGGCCAAAAAAGTTGTGTCATAGAAAATCAAAAAATTGTTCTTGCAGTTGATCACTTACTGATACACTCATCTCTTTTAACAACTTGAGCCAGGGGAGCGTTTTAGGCTCACTTGAGCCTCTGATTATCAAACCAACAAGTGGCCCAGACAGGAAGTCCCCTCTAAAGAGTTGTTCACTCACATCTCTGCACATTCAACTAATACCCTTAGCAAACACAGCAATAGAATGGTTATTTGTAAGAACAGCACTCTGGATATCTAAGCATGCTTTTCTTTTCGTTATTTGGCTTAATTTGGCTTACTTTGGCTTAATTTGTGGAGTGTATGGGTTCAAAAACAACTGGCCTGTGTTTTTTGCAAATACTGTAGCCAGCATGTCTGGGCCAGTGATACTTAACAGGGTTCCCCCACCTCCTTGAATTCCTTGAAAGTCCTTGAATCTCAAAACACCCTCCCAAGGACCTGGAAACTCCTTGAATATTGAAGGCCATTCTGGAAACTCCTGGAAATGGAGTCTGCTATGCATGGACTGTGCTATTTCAAAATACTGTACATCTGATGTCCATTCTTTTACCTTTTTACCTAGTAGCAGACGACACTTGTGAAAAAATTACCATTCATTTGAACATTTTCATTTTTTCCAAAACATAGGTTGTGACCTCTCATTGGAACGAATGTGATACGCTTATTCCAATGAGACTCATAACCTATGTTTCAGAAGCAAAAAATGAAAATATAAAAAGATTGAACAGTGATTATCAAGGAAAGCTCTGGCCGATTTTTTTCCGTTAGCTTAGGTAAAGGGTCGAGTTATATTTTCTGTCTCTTGGATGCAAGTGGAAAATGTTTCCTGGGAAATCCTTGAATTTTGTCGGTTTTTCTCCTTGAAATTTCTTGAAAAAGCACTACAAACCTCCTTGAAACTCCTCGAATTTGCTTTGAGGTTTGGTGCAGGAACCCTGCTTAAGTTAAATGAAGAAATTACATAAAATTTCCAATTTTTTCTGGACCTTGAAAACCCTTGAATTCCACTCCCCTTGAAATCCTTTGAATTGACTGTTTGTGAACATATTACGTCTAAATATGTTTCTGCATTTACAGCCCCTGTGGAAACTCCGGGATGTGAAGCAGTGCTTGTTCAAATGATTGACTGAACTTGACTTTCACAAATGTTGCGACACAGTTAGCAAGGTTCGTACGGGTCATGAAAATCCTGGAAAAGTCTTGGAAAATGATTTTTAGTTTTCCAGGCCTGGAAATCCTGGAAAAATGGGGGATATTTTTGTTTGGTCATGGAAAGTCATTGAAAATCTCCAGTTTCCCAGAGAAGGATGGATTGAAACATGTTTTAATTTTGCAAGTGAAAGTGATTAAAAAACGAAATCTTGTAATGTTACACATGAAAGAAGAAATGTCACTCAGACTGCCTAGTTACAGGGATTCAGTGCTCTGGATTCCAGTTGCAGTTTTTTGTTGGCTCACCAATGATAGTTGTGTGAGCCTATTGCATAGCCCTCATGTCATCTGCGTCAGCGTCCGGATTCATTCATTTTGAACTTTTGTGTGCAGGTTTTGCTTCTTTTTTTTTTTTTTGCTCTTTTTTATGTCTGCATGCTTTTCAGGGATAGTAATATTTTATTCAACCCTTTCCATGCTTATTTACTTGAATTTTGGACTTTTGTGTACAGGTTTTTGACTTTTCTGTGCAGGTTTTTGATTTTTGTGTACACGTTTTGAAATTTTATCTTCAAGTGGAGTTTTACCTTACTGGCATATTGCCATGGTGGTTTCCTTAACATTTCAGAGTATTTTTCTCAATTTTAACCCTCTGAAACAAATGTGATACTTTTTTGACTTTTGTGTGCAGGTTTTGAGGATTTGTCTTTCTTTTCTTCCAAGTGGATATTTTTCAAGTAGAGTTTCACCTTACTGGCATATTGCCATTGTGGTTCTGTGACAGGGTATATTTCTCAATTTTAACCCCTTGAAACAAATGTGATACTTTTTTTACTTTTATGCGCAGGTTTTGAGGTTTGTCTTTCTTTTCTTCCAAGTGGCGACTTACCTTGTAGCATATTGCCATGGTTTCTATTTTATGTTAGGATGCTTCTTGGGGCTAGTATTATATTATTTAACTCTTTAGCTGCTTATTTGCATTAATTTTGTACTTTTGTGTGCAGGTTTTGGACTTTTGTGTGCAGGTTTTGATATTTTTTTTTAAGAGAAGTTTTACCTCACTGGCATATTGCCATGGTGGTTACTGTAACATTTTCAGCTTATTTTTCTAAATTTTAACCCTTTGAAACAAATGTGATGCTTTTTTGACTTTTATGTGCAGGTTTTGAGGTTTGTCTTTCTTTTCTTCCAAGTGGATATTTTTCAAGTAGGGTTTCACCTTACTGGCATATTGCCATGGTGGTTACTGTGACATTATCAGGGTGTTTTTCTCGATTTCAACCCATTGAAACAAATGTGATACTTCTTTTTTTACTTTTATGTGCAGGTTTTGAGGTTTTGTCTTTCTTTTCTTCAAAGTGGAGTCTTACCTTGTAGTATTTTGCCATGATTCCTATTTTATGTTAGCATGCTTCTTGGGGCTATTATCATATTATTTAACCTTTTAGCTGCTTATTAGCTCACCTGAGCGAAGCTCAAGGGGAGCTTAACTAATCACTTTCTGTCCGTCGTCCGTCGTCGTCCGTCCAGCGTTAACTTTACATTATCGACTTCTCCTCCTAAACCACTAGCCCAATTTTATTCAAATGTTGGCTAAATGTTTATTACCTAATGCCAATTCAGATTTGTTCAAATGAAGTTGCCCCTCCTCCTGGGTGGTGCCACACCCCCAAGGGGCACCAAAATCTTTGTAAATCTTCTTCTCATGAACCAGCAGTAGCAGAGACTTGATATTTGGTGTGCAGCTTCCTTTTGAGGTGTAGACTCAGATTTGTTCAAGAGAAGTTTGTGGGGCTATACTTGACGTTGTTATGAGAGGGGCAAAATTTTTTGCCCCGCCCAAAATTTCTATTTTCCAAACCGAGAGGCTGATTTGAACCAAATTTTATGTGAGGGCTTATTGGGTCATGAGTACTTGATTTATGCAAAAAAAAATTTTCCCGCAGCCCCGTGGGAACCACAGGAGCTAAAAATAGAAAAAATTTAAAACGCCCATATCTCCAAAACTGCATGGCACTGAGAATTTTTATTTGGTGTGCAGCTTCCTTAGGACCAACAGAAAGGATTGGTAAAAAAAAATTGCCAACGGTTTTATCATAGGGTACAGTTTCGGGACTTTGAAAAAGTGCTGAGTCAGCACTTTTTAACACTGTAGGCAATGGGAAAAACATTAAAAAATCTTCTTCTCCAGATCCAGCAGGCAGAATCTTTTGATATTTGGTATGCAACATTGTAGGGTGGATCTGATTCAAGTTTGTTCAAATCGGCCTCCTGGGTTCATATTTGGGCTCAGTATAGGAGCCCGATTTCGAACTTAGTGCATTTCAGGCAAATTTCTTAAAAAATCTTCTTCTCCAGATCCAGCAGGCAGAATCTTTTGATATTTGGTATGCAACATTGTGGGGTGGATCTGATTCAAGTTTGTTCAAATCGGCCCCCTGGGTTTATATTTGGGTTCAGTATAGGAGCCCAAATTTGAACTTACTGCATTTCAGGCAAATTTCTTTGAAAATCTTCTTCTCCAGATCCAGCAGGCAGAATCTTTTGATATTTGGTATGCAACATTGTAGTGTGGATCTGATTCAAGTTTGTTCAAATCGGCTCCCTAGATTCATATTTGGGCTCACTATAGGAGCTCGAATTCGAATTTAGTGCATTTCAGGCAAATTTCTTCAAAAATCTTCTTCTCCAGATCCAGCAGGCAGAATCTTTTGATATTTGGTATGCAATGTTGCGGGGTAGATCTGATTCAAGTTTGTTCAAATCGGCCCCCTGGATACATATTTGGGCTTACTATAGAAGCCCGAATTCGAACTTAGTGCATTTCAGGCAAATTTCTTAAAAAATCTTCTTCTCCAGATCCAGCAGGCAGAATCTTTTCATATTTGGTAAGCAACATTGTGGGGTGGATCTGATTCAAGATTGTTCAAATCGGCCCCCTGGGTTAATATTTGGGCTCAGTATAGGAGCCCGATTTCGAACTTAGTGCATTTCAGGCAAATTTCTTAAAAAATCTTCTTCTCCAGATCCAGCAGGCAGAATCTTTTGATATTTGGTATGCAACATTGTAGGGTGGATCTGATTCAAGTTTGTTCAAATCGGCCCCCTGGGTTCATATTTGGGCTCAGTATAGGAGCCCGATTTCGAACTTAGTGCATTTAGGCAAATTTCTTAAAAAATCTTCTTCTCCAGATCCAGAAGGCAGAATCTTTTGATATTTGGTATGCAACATTGTGGGGTGGATCTGATTCAAGTTTGTTCAAATCGGCTTCCTAGATTCATATTTGGGCTCACTATAGAAGCTCGAATTTGAACTTAGTGCATTTCATGCAAATTTCTTAAAAAATCTTCTTCTCCAGATCCAGCAGGCAGAATCTTTTCATATTTGGTAAGCAACATTGTGGGGTGGATCTGATTCAAGTTTGTTCAAATCGGCCCCCTGGGTTTATATTTGGGCTCAGTATAGGAGCCCAAATTTGAACTTAGTGCATTTCAAGCAAATTTATTAAAAAATCTTCTTCTCCAGATCCAGCAGGCAGAATCTTTTGATATTTGGTATGCAACATTGTGGGGTGGATCTGATTCAAGTTTGTTCAAATCGGCTTCCTAGATTCATATTTGGGCTCACTATAGAAGCTCGAATTCGAACTTAGTGCATTTCAGGCAAATTTCTTAAAAAATCATCTTCTCCAGATCCAGCAGGCAGAATCTTTTGATATTTGGTATGCAACATTGTGGGGTGGATCTGATTCAAGTTTGTTCAAATCGGCTTCCTAGATTCATATTTGGGCTCACTATAGAAGCTCGAATTTGAACTTAGTGCATTTCATGCAAATTTCTTAAAAAATCTTCTTCTCCAGATCCAGCAGGCAGAATCTTTTCATATTTGGTAAGCAACATTGTGGGGTGGATCTGATTCAAGTTTGTTCAAATCGGCCCCCTGGGTTTATATTTGGGCTCAGTATAGGAGCCCAAATTTGAACTTAGTGCATTTCAAGCAAATTTATTAAAAAATCTTCTTCTCCAGATCCAGCAGGCAGAATCTTTTGATATTTGGTATGCAACATTGTGGGGTGGATCTGATTCAAGTTTGTTCAAATCGGCTTCCTAGATTCATATTTGGGCTCACTATAGAAGCTCGAATTCGAACTTAGTGCATTTCAGGCAAATTTCTTAAAAAATCATCTTCTCCAGATCCAGCAGGCAGAATCTTTTGATATTTGGTATGCAACATTGCGGGGTGGATCTGATTCAAGTTTGTTCAAATCAGCCACCTGGATTCATATTTGGGCTCACTATAGAAGCTCGAATTCAAACTTAGTGCATTTCGGGCAAATTTCTTCAAAAATCTTCTTCTCCAGATCCAGCAGGCAGAATCTTTTGATATTTGGTATGCAACATTGCGGGGTGGATCTGATTCAAGTTTGTTCAAATCGGCCCCCTGGATTCATATTTGGGCTTAATATAGAAGCCCGAATTCGCACTTAGTGCATTTCAGGCAAATTTCTTCAAAAATCTTCTTCTCCAGATCCAGCAGGCAGAATCTTTTGATATTTGGTATGCAACATTGCGGGGTGGATCTGATTCAAGTTTGTTCAAATCGGCCCCCTGGATTCATATTTGGGCTTAATATAGAAGCCCGAATTCGCACTTAGTGCATTTCGGGCAAATTTATTAAAAAATCTTCTTCTCCAGATCCAGCAGGCAGAATCTTTTGATATTTGGTATGCAACATTGTGGGGTGGATCTGATTCAAGTTTGTTCAAATCGGCTTCCTAGTTTTATATTTGGGCTCACTATAGAAGCTTGAATTCGAACTTAGTGCATTTCAGGCAAATTTCTTAAAAAATCTTCTTCTCCAGATCCAGCTTCAGAATCTTTTCATATTTGGTAAGCAACATTGTGGGGTGGATCTGATTCAAGTTTGTTCAAATCGGCCCCCTGGGTTTATATTTGGGCTCCGTATAGGAGCCCAAATTTTAACTTAGTGCGTTTCAGGCATATTTCTTAAAAAATCTTCTTCTCCAGATCCAGCAGGCAGAATCTTTTGATATTTGGTATGCAACATTGTAGGGTGGATCTGATTGTGATTCATGAACGTATTTATTTGTAAAGTTGATAGAATCTTAGACAAAATTTGCAGAAAAGATCTACTATAGAAGGGGTGGTATCCAGGGTGAACCGTTTACCCAAATCTAGCAGTACTAATGCATTATTCACACAAATCTTCGTTCAAATTTTATGACCCCTCATTGGAACACACGCATTCAGCTCATTCCAACAAAGGTCATATGCCATGTTTTCGAGACAAAGGAATAAAAATATTAGTTATTCATGAAATTTTTAGGCAACTGTTGTCTGTTATTCACATTGCTTCATGAAATTTCAGTACTTTTAGAAGTTACCTCAGTAATCAAGGGTTAATTCCCCTTAATTAAATGTCGCCTCTAAAAAACAACCACTTTGCATATCTTACCTTTTTACCAGCATAACTGCCAAAACTTGTCAGCATTCTTCGCAAAAATCGCTATTCAAATTTTAATTTTTGTCTCTTAAACATACATGTACTTATCGCTTGTAAATACCCCATTGGAATGAGCTTTTTGAGCTCATTCCAATGAGAGGTCGCACACCATGCTTTTTGAGTCAAAAAAGCAATTTTTTTAGTTATTCCAGAATTTCGTACGTAAAACACAGCTTTATGACTTCACATTAAAATGAGCTCTCTAAGCTTGTTCCAATCAACATTCACGCACTATGTCTTTCACACAAAAAATAAAATTTTCCATTTATTCAGGAATTTTGTTTGCAAGAACACTCTTACCCCCCCCCCCCCCCCCCCCCCCCCCCCACAAACACACACACACAAACACACACACACACACACAAACACAGACACACACATCTAAAAGTTCGTCAGCAAAAAAACAGTTACTTCAATTTTTAAATGCATTATAGGAACAACTTGCCTAATCAAATTTAAATACTTTTGCATCATTCTGTATCTAGAACAAACCATTTACCATATCTTTACGCAAAATTCTCCAGCATCATTCACAAAAAAACACCATTATTTATATATTCACATTTCTGTCTCAAAAATATACCTGATCTTCCCATACCCCTATTGGAATAAGCTGTTTGAGCTTGTTCCAATGATGATAAAAAAAAATTAAATTTGTGAAAAGTTTTGTTTTCTTGCATGCAAATATATACATGTAGCACATGGAAGATATCCACAGTTGGGGAGAGATGTCCAAGGCTATCTCTTCACATTCCTTGTTTGTGCTTCATGCTAAACCAGTTTGTCTGCAGAGATAAATTTGCTTTATTAAAAATCATTGGAGATTGGCCACACACCAATGATTTTAAATAAAACTAATTTTAGGTAACAAATGTTGAACTTCAAACAAAATCTATCACTCAACCAGTTAATGTTGATGAGGCATGACATGGTGAAGGTGACCTAAAATACTTCTTAGAGTCACTTTGTCAGGTGAGCGATTAAGGCCACGTGGGGCCTCTTGTTTACTTTAATTTTGGACTTTTGTGTGCAAGTTTTGGACTTTTGTGTGCAGGTTTTGATATTTTTTTTAAGTGGAGTTTTACCTCACTGGCATATTGCCATGGTGGTTACTGTAACATTTTCAGGGTATTTTTCTAAATTTTAACTCTCCGAAACAAATGTAATACTTTTTTGGACTTTTATGTGCAGGTTTTGAGGTTTGTCTTTCTTTTCTTCCAAGTGGATATTTTTCAAGTAGAGTTTCACCTTACTGGCATATTGCCATTGTGGTTAATGTGACAGGGTATTTTTCTCAATTTTAACCCCTTGAAACAAATGTGATACTTTTTTTTACTTTTATGTGCAGGTTTTGAGGTTTGTCTTTCTTTTCTTCCAAGTGGATATTTTTCAAGTAGAGTTTCACCTTACTGGCATATTGCCATTGTGGTTAATGTGACAGGGTATTTTTCTCAATTTTAACCCCTTGAAACAAATGTGATACTTTTTTTTACTTTTATGTGCAGGTTTTGAGGTTTGTCTTTCTTTTCTTGCGTGTGGCAACTTGACCTTGTAGCATGTTGCCATGGTTCCTATTTTATGTTAGGATGCTTCTTGGGGCTATTATTATATTATTTAACTCTTTAGCTGCTTATTTACTTTAATTTTTAGCCCAACTTTGGCAAAGCCAAATTTGAGCTTTTGTCATGGCCCGTCGTCCGTCTGTCCGTCTGCTGTCCGTGTGTCTGTAGGTCAACAATTGGATACAGCTTGGGCTAGAGGCCGTATTTATGAGCCAAGCTTTATGAAACTTCTTGGGTAGCTTTGTTATGACCGTGGGACGAGAACGAGTGTTTTGGGGTCCGGTCCAAAATTCAAGATGGCTGCCAGCCGCCATTTTGTACCAACGATGCAGAAATCTGTTTTTTGCACAGAACTTCCATATGAAAGCGCTGATTTGAAAAATGTTTTGTATGAATGTTTAGTACCATGGGATACATCACATATAATACGGGTTTTTTTCTTGTACGTAAATTATGCACATTAGACTAACTTTGATGTATTTAGTGTTACTTTCAGCACTCTCAGTGCAAATGCCAATACGGCTCTGGCTAGAGGCCGCATTTATGAACCGATCTTTACGAAACCTCTTAGGTACCTTTGGTATCACTGTGGGATGAGAACGAGTGTTTTTGGGTGCGGTCCAAAATTCAAGATGGCCACTGGCAGCCATTTTGTTCAAAATTAGGGGCAATCAGATTTTTGCGCAGAACTTCCACATGAAAGTTCTGATTTGAATAATTGTTTGTATGAATGTTTAGTAACATGGGATACATCACATATAATACAGGTTTTTTTCTCGTGCAGAAATTATGCAAATTAGATGAACTTTGATTTTTTCAGTGCTACTTATACACAGTAAGTACACATGTCAATACGGCTCAGGCTAGAGGCTGTATTTATCAACCAATCTTCACGAAACTTCTTGGGTACCTCTGCTATCACCTTGGGACGAGAACGAGTGTTTCTGAGTGCGGTCCGAAATTCAAGATGGCTGCCAGTGGCCATTTTGTACCGAAATTAGGTCTAATCAGTTTTTTGTACACAACTTCTATACGGCTCAGGCTAGAGGCCGTATTTATGAACCGATCTTTACAAAACTTCTTGGGTACCTTTGTTATCACCATGGGATGAGAACGGTAGTTTGGGGTGTGGTCCGAAATTCAAGGTGGCCACCAGCAGCCATTTTGCACCAAAATTAGTGCAATCAGTCTTTTGTACAGAACTTCTGTATGAAAGTTCTGATTTGAATAAATTTTTGTATGAATGTTTAGTAAAATGGAATACATCACATACAATACAGGTTTTTTTCTCGTGCAGAAATTATGCAAATTAGATGAATTTTGATTTATTTTGTGCTACTTATACACTGCAAGTGCACATGTCAATATGGCTCGGGCTAGAGGCTGTATTTATCAACCGATATTCACAAAACTTCTCGGGTACCTTTGTTATCACCTTGGGACGAGAACGAGTGTTTCTGAGTGCGGTCCAAAATTCAAGATGGCTGCCTGTGGCCATTTTGTACCGAAATTGGGTCCAATCAGTTTTTTGTCACAACTTCTATCCAGCTCGTATTTATGAACTGATCTTCACGAAACTTCTTGGGTACATTTGTTTTCACCTTGGGACAGGAATGAGTGTGTTTTGGGGTGCCTTTGTTATCACTGTGCTATGAGAACAAATATTTTGGGGTTCAGTCAGACCCACTCTGGGACTCAAAGATTTCTTTTCTAGTTTAGCATCTGACTGTCACCCACCTTTACAATACTTTACCTATACATTTGTTACAGGCTACGGTCAGTATTTATGTATAGGCCGTTACAATACTTTATATGTACCGTTGTTATCAGGTCATTACCTAGATGTTTGTCATTGCTGTGTCACATACTATACATGTACATGTCTTGACAAGTTGAGCTACAGTGTCATTGACACTTTCATTTACTTTTGTGTGCAGGTTTTGTACTTTTGTTTTGTGTGCAGGTTTTGATATTTTTTTGGCTCACCAACGATAGTTGTGTGAGCCTATGGTATGGCCCTCATGTCGGCGTCGGCGTCCGGATTCATTCATTTTGAATTTTTGTGTGCAGGTTTTGAGGAATAGTAATATTTTATTTAACCCCTTCCATGCTTAGTTACTTGAATTTTGGACTTTGTGTACAGGTTTTCGACTTTTCTGTGCAGGTTTTTGACTTTTGTGTACAGGTTTTGAAATTTTGTTTTCAAGTGGAGTTTTACCTTACTGGTAGTTGTGTGAGCTTATGGCATGGCCCGATCGGTGGGCGTCGGCGTCAGCGTACGTGTCCAATAATGTTAAAGTTTCTGTTTAGGTCACTTATTTGCCCTATTTCCATATCATGGCTTTTATAATGCTGCTATATGATGATTGTTATCATTTTACCATGATTTAACCCCTCATACCCTACATTTTAGACATTTTTCTTGACATTTTTAGTTGCGTTTAGTTTTCTGTTTAGCTCAAAATTTCAGGTTTAACTTAGTGTTTAGGTCAGCTACTGTGCTCCTTCTCTTCCCATAGCACTTATATTCATCATACATGTTCCTCAGTATCATTGTTCCATGATTAACCCCTCATACCGTGCATTTTAAACATTTTTCTTGACATTTTTAGATGCGTTTAGTTTTCTGTTTAGCTCGGAATTTCATGTTTAACTTAGTGTTTAGGTCAGCTGCGTTTAGGTCAGCTGCTATGCTCCTTCTCTTCCCATGGCACTTATATTCATCATACATGTTCCTCAGTATCATTGTTCCATGATTAACCCCTCATACCCTGCATTTTAAACATTTTTCTTGACATTTTTAGTTGCGTTTAGTTTTCTGTTTAGCTCAGAATTTCATGTTTAACTAAGTGTTTAGGTCAGCTGCTGTGCTCCTTCTCTTCCCATGGCACTTATATTCATCATACATGTTCCTCAGTATCATTGTTCCATGATTAACCCCTCATACCCTGCATTTTAAACATTTTTCTTGACATTTTTATTTACGTTTAGTTTTCTGTTTAGCTCAGAATTTCATGTTTAACTTAGTGTTTATGTCAGTTTCTGTGTTTTACTTTTAAGAGGTTGTGTTTAGGTAAGCTTTGTCGCATGTTATGAGCCTGTTTGATACAGTTCTTGTGTTTGCCAAAGTTACTATCAAAGAGGAATGTTGGTGAGCTATAGGGCATTGGCGTCCTTCTTGTTGACTTCTATGTGCAGGTTTTGAGGTTTGTCTTTCTTTTCTTCCAAGTGGATATTTTTCAAGTAGAGTTTCACCTTACTGGCATATTGCCATTGTGGTTACTGTGACAGGGTATTTTTCTCAATTTTAACCCCTTAAAACAAATGTGATACTTTTTTTTTTACTTTTATGTGCATGTTTTGAGGTTTGTCTTTCTTTTCTTCCAAATGGCGACTTACCTTGTAGCATATTGCCATGGTTCCTATTTTATGTTAGGATGCTTCTTGGGGCTAGTATTATATTATTTAACCCTTTAGCTGCTTATTTACTTTAATTTTTGACTTTTGTGTGCAGGTTTTGATATTTTATTTAAGTGGAGTTTTACCTCACTGGCATATTGCCATGGTGGTTACTGTAACATTTTCATGGTATTTTTTCTAAATTTTAACCCTTTAAAACAAATGTGATACTTTTTTGACTTTTATGTACAGGTTTTGAGGTTTCTTTCTTTTCTTCTAAGTGGATATTTTTCAAGTAGAGTTTAACCCTACTGGCATATTGTCATTGTGGTTACTGTGACAGGGTATTTTTTTTGCAATTTTAACCCCTTGTAACAAATGTGATACTTTTTTTTTTACTTTTATGTGCAGGTTTTGAGGTTTGTCTTTCTTTTCTTCCAAGTGGTGATTGACCACCTTGTAGCATATTGCTATGGTTCCTATTTTATGTTAGGATACTTCTTGGGGCAATTTTTATATTATTTAACCCTTCAGCTGCTTATTTACTTTAATTTTGGACTTTTGTGTGCAGGTTTTGTACTTTTGTGTGCAGGTTTTGATATTTTTTTTTCAAGTGAAGTTTTACCTCACTGGCATATTGCCATGGCGGTTACTGTGACATTATCAGGGTATTTTTCTCAATTTTGTGATTCTTTTTTTTTTTTCACTTTTATGTGCAGGTTTTGAGGTCTGTCTTTCTTTTTTTCAAAGTGGAGACTTACCTTGTAGTATATTGCCATGGTTCCTATTTTATGTTAGCATGCTTCTTAGGGGTTATTATTATATTATTTAACCCTTTAGCTGCTTATTTACTTTAATTTTGGACTTTCTTGTGCAGGTTTTGAACGTTTTTTTTTTCCTGCCATCCCTTTACATTGGCCACCTGTTGGTGAGCCACAGGGTACTGATACCCCCTCTAGTTCAACAGAGTATCCTATTTCCTGTTAAAACAAACGTGCAGCCTTTTTTAGCGGTAAAATGTTTTCTGTTCAATAGACTTTATGAAGTGTGTAATTATTATTCTGTGTCATGCCGGCTGAATGTGCCTTCAGTGCTAGCTGGTTATTGAATGAACAGTATAATGGTTGGATAATCGAGGATGTTAAAGATGATCACAAGGCAACTTGCCATGTGTGCCAAAAGTCGTTTGATATATCGAATATGGGTGAAGCGGTTTTAAAGAGTCATGATAGGTACAGAACATGTTGAATAGTACAAAGCATCCAAAGAAATGATGACTCGGACACCTTTAATAACCAATTTTATTAAATCCTCATCAGCGAGTGAATCGGCTGCAAAAACTTTGAACACCAAATTACTGCAAACAAGCACAGCAAGCATTTCAAAAGTGTGTTCCAGCTTGTTTGTTTCTCGAGTGGATTGTTTAAAATGTGAAATTATTTGGGCAATGCACAGTGTGTACCAACATAACTCTTAGAATTCTAATACAGGTATTGAAAAAATATTTCAAAGAATGTTCCCAGACAGTCAAATTGTGCACACAGTTTCATGCGGTGAAAAAAAAACCCACTCGTGGAGGCGGGTTCCAGTGGTTACCTGAGGGTCTGATGCTGCATTTCCGTTGTGGCTATATATACAGAGAGATTGTTTTGGGGCCATCTGTGGCTAGGGATGCCTTGGATGCCCAAGAGTTAGGGCTGGGATATCGGACAAGTTGGTTTGCGGCACCTTTCATGTTTCGGAAAAGTATTTATTTATTTTTTTTTTTTTGGATTAAGGTAATTTGAATACTTCGTTAAACAGATTTTATAAATTGGGGGTGGGTTCCCAATTGTCTTTGAGGAAAAACTGTGTGGGAGGGGTAGGTGTCCAAGACATGACTGGCAAAAATTTGCATTCTGGGGGACGTAGGTCCCAAAAATAGAAAATGTTAAAATTTCCACCTTGTATCCATAATTTTTTGCCTCTGTTTATCAGGTACAGATAATCTAGTCATGTTCTCATAACCGTGTTGGCTGCCTGTGCATGAAAATGTTGATTGTTTATGGACATGGTCGGGCAGATACCCCATTGTTTCCACAGCAGTATTGGCTGATTATAATGTAGCCATAATTGTTGTGAAAACATTCCAGGTATTACATCCCCATACAGATTGACCAAAATCTCATTCCACAACCACTGGGGTGGTCATGGAAAATGCATTTTGTGATCATGGAAAGTTATGGAAAAATCCTGGAATTTCAAACCAGAAAAAGTGTACGACCCCTGATTTAGCCATTGTGCTGAATTATGTGACCTTAACCCTTGACCCAGCGCAGACGATATCAAAATTTATTTTAAATATCAATTTTTCAACTTTTTCAACAAATTTCAACAAAACCATATCATGTGATCCCTTGTTGGAATGAGCTCAATGACGCTGTGTACTAAGACGTACTGCACGTCGATGATGCGTATGTCTTCAACCATTCTAACCCTGCCTGTGCTGCAGTGCGGAGTTACGATGTTGGGGAGATGGCAGCTTCTCTTCATTGCTTGGTGGTTCTCTCCGGGTAATCCGGCTTCCTCCACCCGTAAAACTCTCACCGACACAATATGACCCTGGCTGTTGAAGTATTGTTAAACTCTAATAAATAAATAAGTATTTAATTAACCCAAACCCAATCCACAGGATATCAAAATTTATCATTAGGCTTTCCCAAACCCAGTTTGGGAAATACTCTTGTTATTCTTCTTTTTCAAAATTTTTGTTCTCTTTTCTTTTTTTTTCTCTCCCTGAATTTTGTCTGTTGAACTGCTCGAAAACAAGCTGTATGGTTTTGACCAAATTTGGCACACGTATATAATGTCATAAAATCTAGTGAAATGCGGTATCGTCATATCTGTGAAAATGCGTATTTATTAGTCGAGTTGTGACGAAGTCAAACTCGACTTATAGTTTGGTGAATGGCAGGCGGGTGGGCGGGCGGGCGTAAACAATTGGTTTCCGGATGATAACTTGATAGTGGTTGAACTCACATTCATTAAACTTCATAGGTAGATTGGCCTTGGTGAGGGGAAGAACCCTATTGATTTTGGACTCGCTACGTCAAAGGTCAAGGTCAACGTGACCGTGAACATAGTAAATCGCAACAATTCCTTTCCGGATGATAACTTGATAGTAGTTCAACCTACATTCATGAAACTTCATAGGTGGGTTGGCCTTGGTGTGAGGAAGAACTCTATTGATCTTGGAATCACCAGATCAAAGGTCAAGGTCACAGTGACCTTTAACATAGTATATCGCAACAATTGGTTTCCGGATGATAACTTGATAGTGGTTCAACCTAGAGTCATGAAACTTCATAGGTGTGTTGGCCTTGGTGCGAGGAAGAACTCTGTTGATCTTGGACTCACCAGGTCAAAGGTCAAGGTCACAGTGACCTTGAACATAGTATATCGCAACAATTGGTTTCCGGATGATAACTTGATAGTGGTTCAACCTAGAGTCATGAAACTTTACAGGCGTGTTGGCCTTGGTGCGAGGAAGAACCCTATTGATGTTGGACTCACCAGGTCAAAGGTCAAGGTCACAGTGACCTTGAACATAGTATATCGCAACAATTGGTTTCCGGATGAGAACTTGATAGTGGTTCAACCTAGAGTCATGAAACTTCATAGGTGTTTTGGCCTTGGTGCGAGGAACTGTTGTCACAACTCGACATTGGATCGGTGATCCTGAGCGGCATTTTTAATAATATTCTGCCAAAACCATCAAAATTTCACCATTTTTCGAATGTCTCAAAACTGTTTACAGTTATTTAACTCAAATTTTCCACACATTTAGAGCATAATATGATACACCACACCACAATCACCACTCAAATCTTTCAACATTAACCCCCACTAGAGCTGGGCGGTATTGAAATTTCAGCTTCGGTATCGTTTTTTTGGGGAGTGATACCTCGGTATCGGTATTGACTGCATTTTTAAATCAGACTGACTGTCCCCGAGCAGTACAAATCAGGCCTGTGATTTAATGTAAAAAAATTTCAAATTCAAAGCACTTGTAGGCTTGACAGACTGCTGACCAGGCTGACTGATCAGCCTCGCGAGAATTTGTTGAGGGCTGATTATCGTTATCACCCTGATGAAAATGCAAGTCCTGCATGGGTCATTGGGTATAAACATTATTAATCGACTAAACTTTAAATTATTTCTTGGTTGCAGTCAAAATTAGCCATTCCAGCAGAAAACCCCAACAAATAAAATCAAGAATCAATCTTTTTCGCAAATGGTGGGTTTTAGTTTTGGGAACGTCGCTGGCCAGTATTCAGGTGGGCGTTACATAATGTAATCTTGTGTGGAGACAATATTCAGACAATAAATTATTCCAAGTTGACAATAATAAGTTCATGTTGAATTTAAACTCAGGCTTGACACATTAATTGCACCCCACCCCCTCCCCCCACACACTTCGGTCGCCCCCCCCCCCCCCCCTGCCCTCTACACATGCACGCACTCACACACATGCAGTCGGCCACACACAAATAGTCTCTCCCTCTCATTTCTGCAAGCACATGCTTTTTCAGAAACACATGTGCTCCGTGTTGACATATTTCCCAATCGAATATTCTCGTTAAATATCGACGGGTGGCGTAAATTTATTCGTGAATCAGATTCTGTTGCAATTCCTGTAATGAATGCGTGTGATCAATAAACCACAAGCGACTGGAAATTACAACCGAAGGCTTCTGGAAACCAATACGAGTGTGATGTGAATGGCGTCATTCATAAATTATCAGCAGCTTATTCAGATTTCCTCCGCCATTTGCGCAACAGGCGAAAAGCGTTAGTAATTTTCAGGAGTGATTAAAGTGAAAGCGCAGTTGGCTGGGGGGGGGGGGGGGGGGGGGGGGGGGATATACATCAACTTCAAATAAAGAATTTACTTAATTTAGTACTGTTACGTGTCATAGAAATGGATGGATGTTTGGTTTAAAATAAAGAGGGATACAGCAGTACTCGGAATGCACTGCAGATTTAGCACTGAAATCCTTTCTCGGTCACATTCTAACATCACACTAAGTTCACAGGCAAGTCAAAAATCAGACTTAATTTCAAAGCTCAATAATCAAAACACAATGGTTGAATGGTATCCGCGTCGTGCCCCGATGCCCACAGCCCCAGACTAAATATTGAAAAGTGAAAACTCACCTGTTTGTGTGTCGAAGTTGTCCCTGTCTCTGCGTGAGTGGAATCAATTAAAAGATTTTATTTCCAAGAATTTCGGTTCATGATTTTTTTGTAAGTGTGCCCGCAAATTACTTGTATTTCCATGATCAGCCTTTACCACTTTGCTGCAGATAGTACATCTGCAGGAGGTAGGCCTACGGTCCACCCATTTAAAACTTGAACTCCATTTACTTTTAGTTGTGCTTAAAGCGGTTGATAACGACGCTTCTGACACTTTGCAATCCCATCAGTGCACTTTCCAGTCAATTTTCTGAGAACAATTTTGCTGTTATATGTTTTATTCCGAGTTTTAATTGTCAGGCCTTGAATTGGAGTACCCTCAACTTGAACATGTTCATTCAAATAACAAGATTCAAGATTAGTCCATGTCTCTTTTCAGACACTCAGTCTGTGATTTATGTTCTCATATTAAGAGCGTAATATTATACACTAAAATCACCACACAAATATTTCAAAATTAACCCCTATTGACCACAAATGATATGATTAAATCATTTTATCTTCAAGATTTACTAACTTCGAGGGCAAATTTCTCATAATTTGCGAGGTTGTTGTAACAATTATTTTTGTATGCATAGATGCAACAATGATTGCAGAAGAATGTTACTATTTACTTTATAATCTCATCTTTAACCCTCAAGCAAATGAGGGTAAGAGTACCGTCCGAAAATGCCAAAATTAGCTAACTGTGGTTGCATCTTCCTGTCATTTCAGAAAGGGTTAATTCTGAACACGTTGTTTTGCTATAGGTAGAGATGCCTAGTGAACAAATTCTCTGCTGTAAGTTATGCTTTGGAGCTAAACACAACATAAGCTTTCGCCATGTAAAGAATAGTACTATCAGAAACAAAATTGATTTTCAGTGAATTTTGCAAACATCTGTACTCATTTACTCTAATTGCAAGGTTGTTGTAGCAATTATTTTGGTGTGGATAGATGCAACAATGATTGTAGAAGAAAGTTACTGTTTACTTTTTAATCTCAAGATTTAACACTCGAGCAAAATGAGGGCGTGAATAAGAGAACAATGAGAGAAAGCCAAAATTAGCCAACTTTGGATGCTTTTTGTCAGTCATTTTGGAAATGGTTAATTTCAAACACTTTGTTTTGCTATACAGTATGTAGTCTGCATTTTCACATTGGAAAGTTGGGAAAGCCCGTAATTTGTCCAACAAATTACAATTCTCTAGTTTTAACTATTGTTTTTTTAATTTTTTCAAAAAATGTCAACAAAACCATATGTGACCCCCCTCATTGGAATGAGATCGTTCAGATAATGGGTAAAATATGGTTTTGCTGATATTTTTTGAAAGGGTTTACAGTGTTATCAAAAGATATACCGTATTTACTCTATGTATTGGGACACTCTATGATTTGGGACACACATTTTTTCCAGAAAACTATATTTTTTTATGCTCTAAATTTTGGGACATTCAGGAGATTTGTTTCCAGTTGACCCGTTGCTAGTAGCAGACGACACTCATAAAAAAAATCTTGAGTAACTAAAAATTTTCATTTTTTGCTTCCAAAACATAGCTTATGATCCCTCACTGGAACGAGCGCAATGCGCTCGTTCCAATGAGGGATCATAAGCTATGTTTTGGAAGCAAAAAATGAAAATATAAAAAAAAATTGGACGGCGATTTTTGTATATAGTGATGAAAGTGAATCACACACAACTTTATTCAGCATCAAATCAAGACCAGACTGTGTTCTTTTCCCATTTTCTAAGAATTGGGACACCTGTGAAAATAATTATTTTTAGCTGTCCCAATACATAGAGTAAATACGGTACAATTAAGTGGGCTCCACTCTACTAGCCATTTTGAAATGTCATATGATTTGTGTATAAAAATATTTTGTTTTTTAGATGTGATGAACTACAAGTTCGACAGAAAAGATTTGGTATGTTTAGCCATATGTGGTGTTATTGGAGTCTGGTATTTGATCAAGAAGGTATGAACTGAATTAACTGAACTAGCTTTTCAGCATCTATTTACAGGGTTCATACAGGTTATCAGTCAGGCTTGGCAATTTCAGGAGAGCGATTTTTTAGCTCTCCTTACTGCCCTCCTGAAAGAATTAAGGAGAGCGAAAAATTGCCCTCCTAAATATTTTGGTCTGGGATGATTGAGATTACATGTATTATGCTCACATTAAATTTTTGTTGTAAAGCAAAAATGTAATTTAACTTCGAAGTCACATAACATCACGTAATTTCATTTTGAAAGTGGTTTAGTGGTAAAAGGTAATGGCTGCAACCATACCCAAACACAGTTGCAATCATTTGAAGCAAAATGGGTCACAGCAATATTTTTTTTTCTGTCAGTTTCAAGTTCAACAACTGACATCACAGTTTGAGGGGTAATTATTCAAGGAATATTGACACTATAATATACTACCATTACTACTATCCTGTCACTTGAAGCACTTGCACCAGGATGTGACTGTAGATTCAAGCAGACCTGTTGTCCAAGAAAGTCATACGCCTACCACTACCACCTTCAACCCCCTTGTGGGTCGAAGGTTGTAGAGCTAGGCGTATGACTTTCTTGGACAACAGGTCTGGGTACACACACTGGTCTTGTCAAGTGTGTGTTCGGTTGTTGAGTGAGACATCTAGATGTCTAAGAGATTTCACTTTACCTTAGTAAAGTTAATAAAATCACTGATGTAGTCTGTTGGTTTCAGTTTCAATGAGTTCGTTCAACTGGATACTTAAAATGCTGTGTAAAGCTAATTGCTCTCCTAAGCTGATTGAGGAGAGCGATTTTTTGCCCACCTGCATTTTTCAGAATGCCAGGCCTGATCAGTGTGCAAAATTTGATGAGAATGCTTGGTTCATTCGCCTGGTGGTTGCGCAAATTTAAATCCAAGCGAACGGATGAGCGGTTAGCTAAAAGTTGCATTTTGAATGGTAAAGTCTAAGTAACTTAACTGGTAGAGTGCTAAATATTTTCTCGCCTTCACAGAGTCCAGTATGAGGATTAATCTTCAAATATCTTCTTCAGATTCACCAGTCAGAATCTTTTGATATATGGTTGACAGCATCCTTTCAGGGGTCAGATTCAAGTTTGTTCAAATCCAGTCCTTTGAATAGTATTTGGGCTCCCTTTTAGAGCCCAATTTTTTTCTTGGAACAATACAAGGAATATTCTTTAAAAACATTTCTTCTCATAAATCTCAAATCAGAATCCATGATATATGCCATACACCTTCCTTATGGTACATGTAGTCTAATTCAAGTTTGAAAAAATCAAGTCCCTGGGTTAATATTAGGGCTCCTTTTTAGAGCCCAAATGTTTAATTAATCCAATATTGGGAATAATCTTTAGAAATCTTCTTCTCCAGGCCCACTAGTCAGAGTCTTTTGATATATGGTATACATACAGCACCCTTGTGGGGGTGAGCAGCTTAAATTTATTTAAATAAAGGCCTTTGAATAATATTTGGAGCCCAATTTTTTACTTCGTACAACATGAGGAATATTCTTTAAAAATTTTCTTCTGGCAAATCCCCGATCAAAATCTTTTAATACATGATATACACCATCCTAAGAGGGAGTCAGATTCAAGTTTGTTAACCCTTTATCTAACGAATCGCCCGCATCCGCCATCCACCCGCATCCACCCACATAATATGCAAATTGAGCAGATGAAAAAATTAAATTTTTATACTGTACCAATGACCCAGACATAGCTGGTGCTAATTCTTAAAATATAGGGCCAAACACAAATTTTGCCCCCCAATCCCCAAAATTTGCATCTAAAACTAAAGAAAACATGTCCTGAAAGGCCCTCCACACTTCGCCCCTACTGCGCATGCGCAGTGTCAAGGACGTTCCGAAATTGGCGCCATTTATCATTCTAAGTTTGGCCCTTCATCAGTTAACATCTGACTGATCTTTGTGCTTTTAAATCTCAGTTTAAATGATGCCAGACACATAAATATTAGTGAAATGGTGATTCTAAGGAGGATAGAAAAGGAGGAGAGGAAAAGAATGTGTGACAGAATATTATCAGGGCTGTAACTTAAAATTTTTTAATGAAATTATGTTAAGTTACCTATTTTCAAGGCAGCAGCCATTTTGTTGTCATTCTGATTATTTAGTTACACTGTTTTTTCAAGTGTTTTTCCTCTCTCCCTGTCCTTTAAGTTCCCCCTTGCTATTCTCCCATGCTTTTGGCATAGTTTCTGTAATTATTATTACTAAAATTTCTTGGGAGTTTTAGCATAATAACAGAATGAATTCTGTTCTTTCCCCATGTTTACGTCTTCACCTACGGGTGGTTAGGCGTTGTGTTCTGCATCTACCATCTGATGTTCTGCAGTTTCTTCCCTGGAAGTCTCTGTTTTGCATCAGATGGTGTATTTTTGGTAACTGATTTCGGGCCTGGGTGCCTGGAGTCTTATTTTAGTGTTTTTACACTCATTGTTTACATTTACAACAGCCCTCTGTGTGAGGGGGGGATTTCTAAATAATAATATCTTTATGTTATTTTAATCATAACTAGATACATTATTATTGTTCGTAAGTGTTGAATAAATTGTTTAAAATATTTTTAAAATTTTTGTCCACACTTAGGCTTGGGATCCATTGGGGCTCAACGTTACTTTTCAGAAACTTGGGCTGTTCTGAAAAAATATTTTTTCAAAATATTTTGATTTCAATTATTTTTTCTATATTAATGGATCATATTATTATTATGTATTTTGATTGCCAGGGGTTAGTGCGAGTACCAGGACTTGTTTTCTTTTCACATTGAAAGGATATTGATCAATTGTTTTAAGAGGAAGTCTTCCTCTGACCTTATTATCATTCTATATGTGGTCAGTGTACTCGCATTAACTCCTGTTCTGTATCGTATGATTTCGATGACAATATTGGAAGCGTATGTCACGGTATGTTGTTGGGGATTTGGACACTCCGGTCCTTTCCCCGCAGGGTCACTCTACTTTATCAATTTCTATTTCAGACGATCAAGATTAGGGTGATGTATCTGTGATGTCTTCCAACAGTGTGCCTCCGTCGTCACAATTAATGAAGGGCTAGCGGAAAAGTGCTCATGTAATACGCCAATTGCCTAAGAGGACCCTAGTAGGTTCGACGGCCTTTGACGTCCGCTAGCTCGCCCGGTGTAGCGTCCATTCACCGAATGGTTCGGCAGCCGGGTTCGTCCGTTGCGGTCTAGAAGGAATTTTGGGGTGATGCGAGCACTATAAAATTAACTTAATGCACACCCAGTGACGGCGGATCAGAGGGAGAACGGAGGAAGCCTTTTAGTCCGGTTCATAGCTCGTTCCGGTCAATCCGGACGGCAAGCGAGAGAGGCCCCTCTCTCGTTCAACAACATCTGGCCCCAGATGTTGTGGTACAAATGTGTCGTTAGCGGAGCATACGTCCGTCGCTCGGGACGCTCCGTTGTATAGGCAGTCCGCTGAGACTGCTAAGGCTTCCTCTTCTCGTCAGCGCACACGACCGCACCTTGGCTGCGTGACCGCCGATATATTACCAGCTTCGCCGATCAAGGATTCTTCGGCGACCAGGTCACACCATCCGGCAGCCAGGGATTCGAGACCGATGGACTCCGGACGTTCGCATAGGAAAAGTATGCGGGAGCCATCTGATGCGGAGCTGCCCTCGGCGAAGCAACGATAGTCTGCGCCTCCGCAGGTCTCGACGCCGGACATTCTTGTGCACATAGCACAGCTTATCGCAGCATCCCAGCAGCCGACAGAAACGGTGTCGGATCGAGAATTATCCGACAGCGCTGGGTCGGTAGCCGGGGACTCGAGGCCTGCAGACTCCGGACGTTCGCATAGGAAGTGTGCGGGAGTCAACGTACACAGAGCTTCCAGCGGCAATGCATCGTAAGTCCGCTACTGCACAGGCCTCGGGAACGAACGTGCTTTCCTTAATAGCACAGTTTATCGCAGCATCCCAGCATCAACTGAATCTGTCGCATATATTTTATCCGACGATGCTGGGTCGGGACGCTCCGGTCCGACGGGATACCGAAAGGGATTCGGTGGATTTCAAGCTTTCCCTTTCGGAACAACATATGCTGCGATGCCGGATAAGAAACTGATAGCGTCGGTGGACTTAGAAATTTTTGGTTCGGTTCAGGGACATCGTCCCTCAGTTCCGACATAGTCCAATAATGTCACACAAACTATCGAATTATTGAACGACGCTATATATATTATTATTTTATGCTTGCTATCCAAGCATTTCTGGTTTCTTGTTCGAAGAGTTATGGAGATGTCTTTCAAAAGTGTGCCTCTGTCGTCATAGTTAATGAAGAGTTAGCGGCAATAAGTGCTCATGGAATATGTCTATCGCTTACGGAGTGACATTCGCTAGCTCACCCGGTGTAGCGTACATCCATCGAATGGTTCGGCTGCCGGGTTCGTCCGTTGCGGTCTAGGAAGGAGATTTGGGTGATGCGAGCACTTTAATTACTTTAGTACTCACCCAGTGACGGCAGATTGAGGACAGATCGGAGGAGGCCAACAACATAGGGGACCGCATGTTGTGGTTCAGATATTTTACATTCGGAGCATATGTCCGTTGCTCGGGACGCTCCGTTATATTGACAGTCCGAGAGACTGTCTTTAATGCTTCCTCATCCTCTCAGCAGGGCACACGACCGCACATTGGCTACGTGACCTCGAGTATCCGATCAGTTTCGGCATTCAGTGATTCCACAGCGAATAGGTCGCGCCATCCGGTAGCCAAGGGACACGAGGCTTATACACTCCATTCGCTCGCATATTGGAAGTATGCACGGGGTAATGATCTCGGAGCTTCCTGCGGCAATGCATCGTAAGACCGCTGCTCCTCAGTCCTCAGTGACGGACGTGCTATCCGAGTTAGCACAGTTGTTTCGCAGCATCCCAGCAATTGACGGTTTCTCGGTCGAATCAGGAATTATCCGACGGCGCTGGGTCGGTGCGGTCCGCGGTTGCATCAAGCTACGGACGACCGAACGCTTTATAGGGTCCGACAGGATGGCGAAAGGGATTCGAAAGATTTCGAGTTTTCCCTTTAGTAGTATCGGAAGATGCCTTTCATATCTTCTGGCATTTCTTCCAGTGATTATTTTTCGGACTTCATTGCTGCGATCTTGGATAAGAGACTTATAGCGTCATTGGACTCGGATTTTTCGATCGGTACAGGGACTTTGTCCCTGACTTACCGACGCAGTCCAATATTGTCATTACAACATGTGTTTTATTTTTCGACGCTATATATTTATATATATATACAAGCCTGCTACTAAGCATGATAGTTTAGTTTCTTGTCCGCATGGCTCATTTCTGCCATTTTATCTTTTTTACATATAGTTTATTTTGGCAGAGCAGGGCATACCGAGAGTTCATATGCGTCTAGACGGTGATTAAAGACTGCATATATTCTTTTTCGCCGTTTATGTCTTTTCCAATTTCAATGTTGGGAACGACATTATGTATAGTAGACTTAACTTAGACGCTTTATTATACGTAATCCGCCTTACTGAGGCGTTATCATTACGTCTTCAAGAAAAGATTTACGAGATATTATTCTCAATGTAATTTCTTTTGAGGGCAGTAGTTTGTTCACGTATAACTCCGCCCTTCAGTGGCTGATTGGAGTTGGTTAGACGTGATGCAGCCCTAGCTACATCCACGCGTGGATAGTAGGTTAAGAACTCTCTCAGAGTCGCTTCGTTCTCGGAGGAGCTTCTCTTCGACGGCAACTTTCCGGCAATCCATGAATTGCTTGAATTAAACATTCTCTTGTCTATCTAGTGTTACAAGAGATTCAGACTGGGGCAAACATTCGGTGGTTGACTCAGAGAGTGCCGCCGCAGTTGCCGGACCCGAGTGTGGCTGTTATGACGGTTGCCAGTCAAACAGATTGGGATATATACTGATCCCTACGGATTCGAAGTGCCAGGGTCTTTGGGTTCCGCAGTCTTTTAGCTATCAGTTTAACTTCCGCGGAATAATGTTTTTTAGGCTTGCTTTATGTCATTGCATGAACATTATTCAGAAACGCATGCCCAAATTCCTGTCCTTTAATTCGACAGTAAGTGGCGTATCTCCGGAACCAGGGAGGCACTCTTTCGTTTCTGTTATTCAATTTAATGGAAAGAATCCGTCTGTTGGTTATAGTACACCAAGTTCAGTTTTGGTCCGTCATATTCTGGGTCGTCTGATTGTTTTATCGCACTCCCGTTCTCTTACGGGTCGCTTGTTGCTGTCAGAATGGACTCTCAACAAACAAGTATTTAATCAGATTTGCTATCTATGGGAGCGCCCAATGATGTTTTATTTATGACACAGCTTGCTAATCAATTGCAGACGTATGTGTTGGCTTGTCCAGATCTCTGAGCTAATACTGTTAACGCTCTATTGATCTATAGGACGGAATGATAGGATACGCGTATCCTCCGGCGCTGTTGTTTTAGCAGGTATTGCTAAGATAAACAACCACAATACATTTCTGTTGATAGCATCTCTATCTTCACAGAGATCATGAGTAATTTACTCTCTTGTCTACTGTGGATCTTAACGTGAAATCTTCCTCTATGTGAGGATCTTTTTTCACTGGGTAAATCGTGTCATCTTTATCACAACCAGCAAGGTCGCAACCTTCATGTATTCCGTTGTGTGGTCCGTATTGCATTGTAAGCACTGTACTGGACGAGCTTTGGACGCGATTTCTTACTATAGGAGATCCTCTTCTTCGCTATTCTATGCGACTAAAGTGGAGGCTCTTCCATCGTGGTGTAGGGATCATTATGTTCATATGGTTGATCCCTCCATACTACTCATTGCTATTTTTTAGTATACTTGTTTCACAAGATCTACTGCAGCCTGTGTTATTTAGGTTATAGGTTTATGTTACCTCATACCTATGCACTCTACTATAGTTTACAATTGAGTCTTTTGTCTCTTTATCTAAGTCAGTTAGTAACTTTTTGATAAATAGACTTAGAATCTTTAGATTAAATTCCTATACGGATTTTAACTTCGGTTCTTATTTAGCTAAGTAATCATTTGAGCCTCTGGAAACAGTAGTTTTCAAATTCTGACCTTTTAGACAGTAATTCTGTTGGTTTCTCTTTTACTGTAGAGTCAGTGAGTTTCATGCACTATCGATGGATGATTTTCACTTTCATAGTTTCGGAATCAATACTTCCGTTACTATTTAGGTTGGATTGTTGCATAAGAGTTAGGCTCCTATTATCCGGAACCTATTATTTTAAGGTCCTTCCGTCTTCGTATGGGCATAGGCCTTTACTCTTTCCGGGTACAGTTTATGTATTTATAAACAGATATCTGTTTATTACAAGGGCGTAAGCTTCTTCTGTCTTTGATGTCTAGTAGAAGGACGTTACGCTCCATTTTTTTGTTAATGGATTCTATTAACTAGCGTACTGCTTATGGTATATCATTACCTTAGCAGTTGTGCTTAAGATTTCGGCTCATGAAGTAAGAGTTCTTCTACTTCTTGGGCTTACATTAATAGTGTTGCTATTATAGATTTTTGAAGGCTGCTCATTGCGCTCAGCCATCCATTCATGAATTTTATCTCAGAAATATCGAGTCCATTTCTGGAGGCCTCTATTGTTAGGTCTATTATCTACTGCTCAGAATGTCATTCACTTAACAGTTGCTACTATAGCTAGGTAGGCTGTCTGTTTCGGCAGTGTCTCCGTTCGGCTGCCCTCTTCGCTCTGGGCTATTTGACCCAGGGCAAGAAAAGGGGGGGGGGGGGGGGGAGGGTGTTCCCTTGGGTCACCTGTTTTTACTATGAAAACAAGGGGATACCTCCTCCGGAGTTAGTAATTCTGAGCTGTTATTGGGATGGTTGTTTAGTGAGAAGTTTAAGTTTATAAAATTCATTCAAGTCTTAGTTTTTAAAGTATAGCCTTTGAATATTGCATATGTCAACGGACATGATTATGCAATTCTCACACACTTTTAGAAGTATAAGAGTCTCTATTCTCTAGACTTACTTTATTATTGGCTTACTTTAAAAATTATTAGTATAAGGATTATTGGATATTAATAGAGTACATGGATGTATGAAGCTCAATTTTTGGAAGGTGTTGTATCTTTCTAATTTATCATAAATAAGAAAGATACATGTAAGGCCTATTACTTCTTTTCCCTACAGGGGATGACTCTATTTTATTTTATTGAGCGTATTCCATTTTGCTCTATGTCCTTGGCCCTCCAGCCTTTTTACTATTCAGCTATGTCTGGGTCATTGGTACAGTATAAAAATGTTAAAAAATTTATAGTAATTTATATATTTTTTATACTTACCAATGACCCAGACGGGGATGGCCCTCCCAGGAGTTGGGAACTCTTGCCTCCCCCGCTGAGTACATAGCGCTTACCAGGCACTGGTTATTAGAATGATAAATGGCGCCAATTTCGGAACGTCCTTGACACTGCGCATGCGCAGTAGGGGCGAAGTGTGGAGGGCCTTTCAGGACATGTTTTCTTTAGTTTTAGATGCAAATTTGGGGGATTGGGGGGCAAAATTTGTGTTTGGCCCTATATTTTAAGAGTTAGCACCAGCTATGTCTGGGTCATTGGTAAGTATAAAAAATATATAAATTACTATAAATTTTTTAACATTTTTCAAAATATTTCAACAAAATCATATCATGTGACCCCCCATCGGAACGAACTCATCTGGAGTTGGAATTTGCATAAGTCAGTGCCGAACCAAACAGCTTATTTGATAAAAAGATGAGGTGTAAAAGACAATTTGTTGTAGTGAGCTGACACAACATCATAGAATGTTAATTTCTTGATAAATATCACACTTTTGGCAAATACACTTGGTTGTGTGACACTGAACATATTACAGATGCATGATTGGTAACAAATTTGTTATGTTATTTTCAGTTTTCTTGCATTTTTAAATTAAAAAATTGAACTTTTACTGCTGTGACAAGAGAAAAAGGTTTGGAGACTTGAATTGCCACATTTAACTCTTAACCTGCTAAGTATTTTTGAAATATTTTTCATCAAATCTAGTCATGGCTGCATTGAAGCAGCCAGGACTAGATTTGATGAAAAATCCATTTCGATTCAACTCAAGAAATTATTGGTCAAAAAGTAAATTCCATTTAAAAGGCAGAAAATTGGTTAAATGAACCCAGATAATATTGATTATTGTGGCAAGAGATTTCCTTCGTGGGCAGGAATATCCACCAGCAACATGCAAGCAGTTAATGTAGAACTGAGAAGTATCATGTCCACATATCTTTAATGGCCTTTATGTACAACTTCCATATAGGGTATGTTGTTAAAATTTATCCTTTTAGAATCACTTGCTAATGCTCACTTTTGACATTAAGTGGCGTTTGATTCTTCAATTTTCAAGCACCCAAAAATATCCTAAAATTTGTACCCTAAATTCTTATCAAGTTGCCTTACTATATTTTGTGAACAGTCATTTCTGTCTTGGGAATCCCAGTAAGTGAAACAGTGCTTGTTTACTCAGGTAAACAAGCTCTCCTTTACTGGTAAAATAATACCTGGTTACCAATGCCTGGGGTGGAAGTTCTCCAAAATGGGCAACATGGGTAAAAACGATTGGCTGGGCTTGACCATGTTGCGGTCATGCTTAGCCGCTGTGTAGATATATGTGACCTTGAACACCAATAAATAAAAAAATGAACTGGTATATTTTTATCCCCCAGAAAAAATTGGGGGGGGGGGGGTGTAGGGGGTATAGTAGTGGCAATGTCTGTCCATCCATCCATTCGTCTGTCCACATGTCCATCTGAAGATGGAGTTGATTTCTGCTCTGTAATTAAAGTTCTGTTTGGCCGACTGAAACCAAACTTGGCATGTGGGTTAGGCATGATGAGAGGAAGAACCCTATTCATTTTGGGACTATTGTGCCAGAGTTGAAGGTCACAGTGACCTTGAATTTTAATTCTTTATCAGTATTTGTTTCCACTATGTAATTAAAGTTCTGCCTGGCCGACTGAAAGAAACTTGACAAGTTGGTTAGGCCCGATGGGAGGAGGAACCCTATTTATCTTGAGGTCATTGTGCAAAAAGTCAAAGTCACAGTGACCTTGAACTTAAACATTTACCAGAGTTGGCTTCTCGAACTGAAACTTTGCTTGCCCAGTCGTAAACTAAACTTGACTTATGGGTTGAGCATGATGAAAGGAAGAAGCCTATTTATTTGAGAGTTATTGTATGAAAGGTAATGGTAACAGGGACCTTGAATTTAAAGTTTTATTGTCAGAGTTGGTTTCCACTCTCTAATTAAAATGTTTGCCTGATTGAATAATGAGAGCAAGAACCCTATGTAATTTTTAGGTCTTTGTGCCAAAGGTCAAGGTCACAGTGACCTTGAAATTAAATTTTTTCGGTCAGAGCTGGTTTTGGCTCTCCTAATGCCGAAGGGGACTATAGGTTTGCACTCTGTCCATCCGTCAGTCTGTCAGTCACACTTCAGTTTTCCAGACTCTTTTTGGAAATACTTCAACCGAATGATTTCATTTTTGGTAACCTACTATAGAACGATGACTTACAGATCAAGTTTGGGTTTCATGCTGATTGCGTTATTCCTGTGTGAGTTATGGCCCTTGGAAATATGGAAAAGTGCCAAACTATCAGTTTTCCGGACTTTTTTTTGGAAACGCTTCAACGGATTTTGGTAACCTACTGTAGAATGATGACTTACAGATTAAGTTTGAGTTTCATGCTGATTGCATTATTCTTGTGTGAGTTACAGCCCTTGGAAATATGGAAAAGCGCCAAAATATCAGTTTTCCTGACTTTTTTTTGGAAACGCTTCCACGGAATAATTTCATTTTTGGTAACCTACTATAGAACAATGACTTACAGATCAAGTTTCATTTTCCACTCTGTCTATCCATCAGTCACACTTTAGTTTTCCGGACTTTTTTTGGAAATGCTTCAACCGAATGATTTCATTTTTGGTAATCTACTATAGAACGATGACTTACAGATCAAGTTTGAGTTTCATGCTGATTGCATTATTCTTGTGTGAGTTATGGCCCTTGTTTAAAATTATTGTACTCTCATATTAGTTATATTCTTGTATTTGTACTTCTTAAACTACTAGCCTGAAATGTGGAGATGCTTATATACTCCAGTGTCTTGTATGACAAAAGTGCCGTAGGGGACTAATACCACCTCGGTGGTCAAACACTTGTTATTAAAATTATACATTCCCGATTGAAACCTATCTTGGAATGTGGGTTGACCATGATCAGAGGAAGAACCCTACATATTTTAGGTCATTGTCCCAAAGGTCAAAGTCACAGTGACCTTGAACTTGAAATTTTATTGATCCCGATCGAAACCAAACTTGACATGTCATCCACAAAAGGTAATCTTATCTGTATTATCTGAGTAAATACTACCAACAGTGGCTGTGTTAATTTAATGTAATATTTTACCAAGGTTACTGTATCGGTGATTTTTAGCTCAACTTTGAAGTAGTCAAATTTGAGGTTATGCCATGGCCCATTGTCCGTCTCCATCTGTCCATCAACAATTCAATACGGCTGAGGCTAGAGACCGTATTTATGAACCCATTTTTACGAAACTTCTTGGATACCTTTGTTATCACTGTGAGATGAAAACAAGTGTTTTGGGGTTCGGTTTGAAATTCAAGATGGCCACCGGCAGCCATTTTGTACTGAAATTAGTGCAATCAGTTTTTTCGTGTAGAACTTCTTTATGAAAGTTCTGATTTGAATAAATTTTTGTATGAATGTTTAGTAACATGGAATACATCACATATAATACAGGTTTTTGTCTTGTGCAGAAATTATGCAAATTAGATGGACTTTGATTTATTCAGTGCCACTTATACACAGTAAGTACACGTCAATATGGCTCAGGCTGGGGGCTGTATTTATGAACCGATCTTTTCGAAACTTCTTTGGTACCTTTGTTATCACCTTGGCACGAGAATGAGTGTTTTTTTTATGCGGTCCAAAATTCAAGATGGCTGCCAGTGGCCATTTTGTACCGAAATTAGTACAATAAGTTTTTAGTACAGAACTTCTAGGACTATGTTTGTTATCATGGGATGGTAACGAGTGTTTTGGGCTTGACTGTGTTAATGTTTGGTGTTGTTTGGGGAGGGGGTAAACATTATTAACACAACCCAGTTTTCTGTTTCAAATGAGAAAAATGAAACCTACTCACCCATGGGAACCCTGTGAGCTAAAGTTAAAAAATTCAAATACCTATATTTTAAGAAGGACTGGACAAATATTTATTAATTAGTATGAATCAACCGTAGAAGGGTTTGAATCAAACAGACCAAAACAGTTGCTAACTTTTGGCTTATGATGCACCATATAAGGATTGCCATTGTAACATTAACCCCATGAAGATTTTTTTTGTAGTTTAGCATCTAACTGTCACCCACCTTTACAATACTTTACCTGTACATTTGTTACAGGCTATGATCAGTATTTATGTACAGACCTTTACAATACTTTACATGTACCTTTGTTATCAGGTCATTACCTAGATGTGTGTCATTGCTATGTCATACGCTATACATGTACGTGTCTTACACATGTTGAGCTACAGTGTCATTGAGACTTTCATTTGTTTTTCTTCCGTTACTTTTTTATTTCTTTCTCCGAGGTTTTCGCTGCATCTGCTGCCTACCTGTCGCTTATAAAGTCCTATTTGCACATTTTCTTATCAATTCGATCAAAATATGTGGCCCACAGACTTTCAGATTTACGATCCACCTTGATGAGTTGACTTACTGTCAATTTCGCAGAAAAATATAAATACCGAAATAAGCGGCATTTTGATTTGGTTTCGGTATGGTTTTCGGTATCCAAATAAAACTGAAACGTACCGAAAATTTGGTATACCGCACAGCACTAATAGATGCATCAATTTTTTTTTTTAATCAACAATGCATGTTTCCTTTTTCAATGTTAAAATTAAACAACTGCCCTATTGAACAAATTTATGAATCTGCTTTTTTAATTAAGTGTTCATGGAAAATATCTTGTATTGGAGGTATGGTAAATGCTTTAATGTTTGACAAACCTATGTAACTAATTAATTTATTCAATTAACCCTTTCTCTAATGAATCATCCACATTCCACCCACATAAATATAGAAACTGTGCAGTTGAAAAAAATTACAACAAAAACATATCATGTGATCCCTTATTGGAACGAGCATGCTGAGCACATTCAAAAGAGGGGGTCACATGATATGGTTTGATTCAAATTTTGTGAAAAATTTGGAAAGCATAAAATAATCAAAATAATAAAATTTGACATCGATCACGTTGGGTGAACTACCAGTAACTATGTAATAAATAGAGAGTAATCGCTTGACTGGACTGGTTACGTTAGCAGACGACACTTGCAAAAACGTATACTGGAATAACTAAATTTTTATACTGTACCAATGACCCAGACTTAGCTGGTGCTAACTCTAACAAAACCAGGGCCAAACACAAATTTTGCCCCCCAATCCCCAAAATTTGCATCCAAAACAAAAAGAAATCATGTCCTAAAGGACCTCCATACTACGCCTCTACTGCGCATGCGCAGTGACGCAGACGTCCCGAAATTGGCGCCAATTATCATTCTCTGTTTGGCCCTTCATCAGTCAACATCTCACTGATCTTTGTGCTTGTAAATCTCAGTTTAAAGGATGCCAGACACGTAATTTTTGGAGAAAATGTGATTCTAAGGAGGATAGAAGGAGGAGAGGAAAAAGAAGTGACAAAAAATAATCAGGGCTGTACTTAAAATTTTTTGATGAAATTATGTTAAGTTGCCTATTTTCGAGGCATGGGCCTCTTGTTGTCATTCTTGCTAATTGTTGCACTGCTTATTCAGTGTTTCCTCTCCCCTAGCCTTCTAAAGTCCCCCCTTGCAATTCTCCCATGCTTTTGGCATATTTTTGAGAAATTTCATTTCTAAAATTTCCTGGGAGAGTTGCTTGGTTACAGAATGTTTTCTGTTATTTTCCCCATAGTTACGTTTTCACCCAGGGGTGTATAACGTTTGTGTTCTGCATCTTCCATCTGATGTTCTGCAGATTCTCCCCTGGGAGTCTCTGTTTTGCATCAGATAGAGTGTAATTGATGACTGATTCCGGGCCAGTTTTTTCAGTGCCTGGAGTCATGTTTTCTGGTGTTTTTACACTGTTTGTTTTCATTGGCAACAGCCTTTTTTGAGGGGGGCTGTTTGCCTTTGCTGTAGTTTATCTCACTATAAGATACATTTATATTATCCGTAAGTGTCTCATTAATTATTTTATATAAATTTAAAATTTTTGACCACACTTTGCCATCGGATCCATCGGAGCTCAACGTAACTTTTCAGCAACTTGGGCTTCACTGAAAAAATATTTTTTCAAAATTATTTTGTTTTGCAATTGTTTTTTCATTTATTAATGGATCATGTTGTTATGTATCTTTGTGTCAGGGGTTTTTGCGAGTAACTAGGACTTATTGTTGTTCTTTCACAATGAAGGGACGTTGTTCAAATTGTAATAGGAAGAAATCTTCCTCTGACTTTCATGATCATTGTATTAATTGTAGTCAGTGTTCTCGCATTAATCCCTGTCCTATATGTGAACATTGGGATGAGAAACATTGGAAACGTGTGTCACGATATGTTGTTTCTGGAGAAAGAGCGATGCTGGCTCTTTCTCCGCAAGGTCACTCTACTCTCTCAGTTTCTATTTCAGAGGAACCAGAACAGGGTGATGTTTCCATGTTATCTTCTTCAAGTGTGCGTCCGTCGTCACAAATGAATTCAGAGCTAGCGGCAAAAGTGCTCATGGAGATTAGACAAATGTCGTCCGCTAGCTCGCCCCGTGTAGCGTCCATTCACCGAATGGTTCGGCAGCCGGGTTCGTCCGATGCGGTCCAAGAGGAAATTTTGGGTGATGCGAGCACTATAAACATAATAGATGCACACCCAGTGACGACGGATAGTAAGCGAGAACGGAGGAAGCCTTTGAGTCCGGTTCCTAGCTCGTCCAGGTCCAGCCGGGCCGCGAGCGAGAGAGGCCCCTCTCTCGTACAACAACATCTGGGACCAGATGTTGTGGTACAAAATGTGTCTTTAGCGGAGCATACGTCCGTCGCTCGGGACGCTCCGTTGTATAAGCAGTCCGCAGAGACTGTTAAGGCTTCCTCTTCTCGTCAGCGCACACGACCGCACCTTGGCTGCGTGACCGCCGATATATTACCAGCTTCGCCGAACAAGGATTCTTCGGCGACCAGGTCACACCATCCGGCAGCCAGGGATTCGAGACCGATGGACTCCGGACGTTCGCATAGGAAAAGTATGCGGGAGCCATCTGATGCGGAGCTGCCCTCGGCGAAGCAGCGAAAGACTGCGTCTCCGCAGGTCTCGACGCCGGACATTCTTGTGCAGATAGCACAGCTTATCGCAGCATCCCAGCAGCCGACAGAAACGGTGTCGGATCGAGAATTATCCGATGGCGCTGGGTCGGTATGCTCCGCCGAAGCATTGGGGGCGGACGACTGGGAACATCATGAGGTCCGACCGGATGGTGAAAGGGATACGGATGACTTGGAGCTATCCCTTTCGGAACAACATAAAGCTGCCGTGGACTTCATCCCTCAAGTTGTTCCGTCAGGCCAGACTGCTGCGCTTCCGGACAAGAGAATTATAGCGTCATTGGACTCTGAATTTTTTGAGCGGTTCAGGGACATCGCTCCCGAGTTTCCGTCGCAGTCCAATAATGTTGCAAGAACATTTGAATTATTGAACGACGCTATATTTAAACTTGCTTCCAGGACGGGGAAAGCAGGTTTCTTGTCCGCTAATACTCTCAACCTGCCTTTCATTAATGCAAGGAATAAATTCGATACGGCAGGACAGGGTATACCGAGAGTTCCTCTGCGTATGGACGACGAGGCGGAAGACTTAGAGCTATCATTACCGTCGTCAGCTTCTATTCCAACCGCGGTGTTGGAAACAGCTATTGCGTCTAACAGAGCCAATTTAGATGCCTTATCTTACGCAGATCACCTTACTAAGGCGTTATCACTGCGCCTTCAGGGGAAAGAGTTTCAGGATATACAATCCTCTTTAAGACTTCTTTCAAGGGCAGTAGCTTATTCGACGTGTAACTCCGCCCTTTCAGTGGCAAATCTGGAGTTGGTTAGACGTGACGCAGCCCTAGCTACATCCACACTAGTGGATTCTAAGGTGAAGAACTCTCTTAGAGTCGCTTCGGTCTCAGGAGAACTTCTCTTTGACGGCAAGCTTTCCGCTATTTATGATAAAATTACAAAGAAAGCTAAGGATTCTCTGTTGTTCAAATCTGCTTCTAAGAAGTCGGATACAGCAGACACGAATAAGACAGGCACTTCTGGGTCTAATGCGCCCAAGAGAGGTTCCTATAGAGGTTCCGGTGCGTCCTCTTGGTCTTATTCGAGAGACCGTCAGGATAGCGACTCTCGTTCGGGACGTCCTTCAGGCCGGGACAATCGGTCGGATGCCCCGAGGTCGACGGGGCGAGGTGCGGGTCGTGGAAGACGTGGTTTCTCCTACCGCAGGCCTCGCAGGTCCAGGAGGTGATGGCTTAAACCTCTATCGCGCTCCGGTTGGCGGAAGGTTGTCGAGCTTTTCACAAGAATGGGCGTCGATTACGGACGACCCTTGGGTGAGAGGAGTGACTTCGGAAGGTCTAAAGATATCCTTCAAACGAAAGCCTCCATTAACTCGAAGTCCAAAGTGGACTCATCTTCCGTCAAATCCGCAGAAAAGAGACGCCCTGTTATCAGAGGTGCAGTCTCTTTTAATGAAGAACGCGGTAGAGGTCGTAGAAAACCAGGAATCTCCGGGATTCTACAGCCATCTGTTTCTGGTTCCGAAACCAGACGGCTCGTTCCGTCCAGTCATAGATTTGAGCTGGATAAACAAGCTGATCGTCGCTCCGAAGTTTTATATGGAGACGATTCGATCGGTCAGAGCGAGTATTCGGGTGAACGATTATGC
This sequence comes from Pictodentalium vernedei, assembly GCA_031216915.1. Classification (NCBI taxonomy): domain Eukaryota; kingdom Metazoa; phylum Mollusca; class Scaphopoda; order Dentaliida; family Dentaliidae; genus Pictodentalium; species Pictodentalium vernedei. The sequence continues at coordinate 13,121,943 of CM062293.1, read as the reverse complement.
AAAGAGCATAGATCTCAAAGATGTGTACTTTCACGTCATGGTACATCCGACATTCCGAAAGTATCTACGCTTCGCAGTCCTAGGAGTGGTGTATCAATTCCAGGCGATGTGCTTCGGATTGAATCTAGCACCCTGGGCTTTCACTCGGGTAATGAACTCGGTAATGATCTACTTCCGAGCTGATTCGTCTGCGGTAACGTCGGCCTACCTGGACGACATTCTTCAGAGGTACGGCAACGAGTTAACGCTTCAGAACGATGTTCAGAATCTTCTTCTATTGCTCCGACGTCTCGGTTTCATAGTAAACGAGGAGAAGTTGGATCTGGTGCCGTCCAAGTCATTCACTCATCTGGGAATGAGCTTCGAGACGCACAACAATCTCGTTCGTCTGCCGTTAACCAGAGCGAAATTAGTCAGTTGTTACGCTCGCTATTGTCTGCACGCAGACAAAGTCACGGCGAGAGAATTTATGAGACTGATAGGTCTGTGCGGAGCCGCCGCGGATCTCATTCCGATGGGGCGGTTACGCACACGTCCTCTTCAAATTTTCCTGACTCAGAATTGGAGTGTGAAAATTCATTCGCTCGATGTAGACGTTCTCTTGTCAGATCAAGTGAAACAGGAGATTCATACTTGGGCAAACATTCAGTGGTTAACTCAAGGAGTTCCGCTGCAGTTGCCGGATCCGAGTTTTACCGTTATGACGGATGCCAGTCAAACAGGTTGGGGTGCATCATTAATCCCAACGGATTCGAGATGCCAGGGTCTTTGGGATCCGCAATTCCTGTGCAAGCACATAAACATCAAGGAAATGATGTCAATTTGGCTTGCGTTACGTCACTGGATGGACATTATTCACGATGCTCATGTCCAAATCCTATCCGACAATACGACAGTAGTGGCGTATATACGGAATCAGGGAGGCACTCATTCAGTTCCTTTGTTCAATCTAACGGAAAGAATCCTTCTGTTTGCGCTAGAACATCACGTTCTTCTTTCGGTCCGTCACATACCGGGTCGTCTGAATGTGCTAGCAGACTCTCTTTCACGAAAGGGTCGCTTGTTGCCGTCGGAGTGGACTCTCAACAAACAAGTATTCAATCAGATTTGCTACCAATGGGAACGGCCAATGATAGACTTATTTGCGACACATCTCAACAATCAGTTGCAGACGTATGTGTCTCCGTGTCCGGATCCAAGAGCATTTGCAGTAGACGCTCTGTCGATCCCTTGGGACGGAATGATAGGATATGCGTATCCTCCAGCGCCGTTAATTCAACAAGTATTGCTAAAGATAAAACAATCTCAATGCAAGATTCTGTTGGTAGCATCTCTGTCGCCACAGAGACCGTGGATAAATCTACTCAGGTGTCTGTTGTGGGACCTACCGCGGAAGCTTCCTCCACGGGAGGATCTTCTTTCGCAGGGGAAATCGCGCCAACTCCATCACAACCCGCAAGGTCTCAACCTTCACGTTTTTCCGTTGTGCGGTCCTTCTTGCATGGCAAGCACTTTACAGGACGAGCAGTGGACGCGATTTCTAACTGTAGGAGGACCTCCTCTTCGCTAAACTATGCGGCTAAGTGGAAGGTTTTTCGTCGTTGGTGTAGGGATCATTCTGTAGATATATTCGATCCCTCTATACCAGACATTGCAAACTTTCTAGTATACTTGTTTGACGAAATCAAACTGCAGCCTGTTACTATAAAGGGTTATAGATCTATGTTATCTCATACCTATGCACATCATGATAGTTTACAAATTGGATCTAATGTCTCTTTATCGAAGTTGGTTTGAAACTTTTCGATAAATAGACCCAGAACTCTTAGATTAATTCCTAAGTGGAATTTAGCTTGGGTTCTTCTTAAATTGAAGGAAAAGCCATTTGAACCTCTTGGGACAGTAGATTTCAAATTCTTATCTTATAAGACAGCTTTTCTCTTAGCTTTCTCTTCTGCTAGAAGAGTCAGTGAGCTTCATGCACTATCGGTGGATGATTCTCATTATCGTAGTGTTGGGAACACTATCACCTTCACTACTAATGTGGGTTTTTTAGCTAAGAATCAGGCTCCTAATAAATATCCGGAACCTATTGTTATTAAGGCTCTTCCGTCTTCAGACGGGCGTAGGCCTTTACTCTGTCCTGTTAGAGCATTACGTATCTATAAACAGAGATCTCAGTTTATCAGAAAGGGACGGAAACGTTTCTTTCTGTCTTTGATGCCTAATAGAAAGGACAGTTCAGTCCATTCTATTGCTAGATGGATTCAGTTAACTATCCGTGCTGCTTATGAAGATTTATCTTCTTCTCAGCAGTCTGTGCTTAAGATTTCTGCTCATGAAGTAAGAGCTCTTTCTACTTCCTGGGCTTATGCTAATAGCGTTGCTATTACAGATTTAATGAAGGCTGCTTATTGGTCTCAGCCATCCACATTTACGAATTTTTATCTCAGAAATATTGAGTCCATTTCTGGAGACCTGCATTGTTTAGGTCCGTTATCTGTTGCTCAGAATGTCGTCCACTAAACAGTTGCAACTATAGTTATGCAGGCTTTCTGTTCCGGCAGTGACTCCGTCCGGCTGCCCTCTTCGCTCTGGGCTATTTGACCCAGGGCAAGGGGAAGGGGGGGGGGGGGGGGGGCGGGTGTTCCCTTAGGTCACCTGCTTTATAGTGAAAAGCAAGGGAATGCCTCCTCCAAGTCAGTATTTCTGAGTCGCTTCCGGGATGGTTTTAAAGTGTAATATTAATGTTAATTTCATTCATGTCTTATTTTTAAAGTGTAGCTCGGTGTGAAGCATTTGTATATGTCAAGTGTCAAACGGGCTTTAATATACAATACTCGGACACTTTTAAATGACTATAAAGAGTCTCAATTCTCTGGACTACTTTATTTATTGGCTTGCTTTAAAAATAATTAGTATAAGGGTTATACTGGATGTTAATAGAGAACATGAATGTTATTGTGCTCAATTATTAAGGGTAGTGTATCTTTCTAATTTAATATTAAATAAGAAAGATACATGTAAAGCCTAATACTCCTTTTCTCCTTAAGGGGTTACCTCTTTACTATATAGTTGAGCTTATTGGATTTTCCTCTATGTCCTAGGCCCTCCAACCTGTTTACTGTTCAGCTAAGTCTGGGTCATTGGTACAGTATAAAAATGTTAAAAAATTTATGGCCCTCCCTGGAGTTGGGAACTCTTACCTCCCCGCTGAGTACATAGCGCTGACCAGGCACTGCCAGTGAGAATGATAATTGGCGCCAATTTCGGGACGTCTGCGTCACTGCGCATGCGCAGTAGAGGCGTAGTATGGAGGTCCTTTAGGACATGATTTCTTTTTGTTTTGGATGCAAATTTTGGGGATTGGGGGGCAAAATTTGTGTTTGGCCCTGGTTTTGTTAGAGTTAGCACCAGCTAAGTCTGGGTCATTGGTAAGTATAAAAAATATATAAATTACTATAAATTTTTTAACTTTTTTTCATTTTTTGCCTCAAAAACATAGGTTATGACCCCTCACTGGAACGAGCTCGATGAGCTCGTTCCAACGAGGGGTCATAACCTATGTTTTTGAGACAAAAAATGAAAAAAATAATGAAAATTAATTGGTGATTTTTTAGAATAGTGCTGGCTTTCAGATTGCTGTGTCACATACTGTACATGTCTTACACATTTTGAGCTACAGTGACACTTTCATTCCCGGGGGATTGGCCACCTCTTGTGGCTACCTCCAGTTTAATTTTTTAATGAATATTTACATTTAAGTGTATTTTTTTCTCTATATTTCAGCACTGGATTGCCAACAACTTATTTGGTTTAGCATTTTCAGTTAATGGTGTTGAATTGCTGTCACTTAATAAAGTCAGTACAGGATGTGTTCTACTTGGTGGATTGTTTATGTATGATATATTTTGGGTAAGATATTTATTGTTACTCGGAGCCTTGTTTATGTTTGATGTTTTCTGTGTAAGATATTTGTTGTCACTGGGTGGATTGTTTATGCATGGAATCATATTTGAGACGTCATTTACCGGAAAATTCTGAATGGTATTTGAACATGTTAAAACATAATTATGAAACATTCTGTCACTGAAATCAGTGCACGTAAAGAAACTCTGCTTCTAAAGAAGGGAATCTTTGATTAAATTATATGTGTGTGGCTCAGTAGGTAGAGGTGCAGGCTGCAAGCCGAGAGGTCCTCGGTTTGAATCCGACATGCGGCAACTGCGTTGTGTCCTTGGGCAAGACACTTCACCCCCATTGCCCATGTGGGGGCACGGTGACGTTGTATACTCAGGCGTACTGCACGTTGATGGTGCACTTGTCTTCAACCAATGCTAACCCTGCTTGTGTGGACTTAGTATGATGGGGAGCTGACAGTTGCTCGCTGGTTCTCGCTGGGTACTCTGGCTTCCTCCACCCGTAAAACTGTCATGGTCATGATTAGCCATTGTGCAGAAATATGTGACCTTAAACCCCAATAAATAAATAAATAATTATATGTGTCATGAAAAACATAATTACAATTTATTACCCATTCCAGAAAGGAATTATAAGCTTTGTACACTTTGGTCATATGGCAACCACAGGTGAAGTGATGGGGATAGGGGCGTAGCATAGGAAAGGACAGTTACTTGAAGAAAGGGGGTTGGTGAGAATATTCAGACCAATAATTTTTTAACATGGTATAATGCGCATTAGCAAATGTTTAGCCCATGAACCACTGGGTGCAACCTGGTGACGGGTGGTCCAAGAGCAGAAAATGTCTAGTTCTTGTGTATTGTTTGTGCACATACTTTTCTCTGAAATTCATCCAATAATTCTTATGATTAGTTAACCCTTTACCTAACATGAAAAGCAGACGACACTTGCAAAAATAATTCTTGAATAACTAATTTTTTTCATTTTTTGTCTCAAAAACATAGGTTATGACCCCTCGTTGGAACGAGCTCGCCAAGCTCGTTCCAACGAGAGGTCATAACCTATGTTTTTGAGACAAAAAAATGAAAAAAATAATGAAAATTAATTGGCGATTTTTGAGAATAGCGCTGGCCGGTTTTGGCCGTAATGTTGGGTAAAGGGTTAATACAAGTTTTTCCTACTCTTCTGCAGAAAATAACCAAACCAAGTTCCGAGTTCTGTCCAAAAAACCCAAATCCGGAACCTGAGCAAAAAATTTCATAACCGTCAATCTCTAAATCAAACTGGATAAATCTGCTAAAAATTGGTAATTTCTTTTTACTCTTGTTTATTTTTTTTCAATTCAGGTGTTTGGTACAAATGTAATGGTAACAGTTGCAAAGTCATTTGAAGCACCAATAAAATGTAAGTACAGTGGAACTCTGTTAATTGAATAGCCACTTTGTCAATGAAAATTATTTAACAGGAGTATTCAATTAACAGGATTGTGTCACTTTCCTGTATTCTAGAGTTAAACTTGCTTATTATATCTTGTTTGACAGAGCTCCATGAGCTCTGCCAAACAAGATATAATAGATTAAATGCCTGTATTGAAGGATGAACTGAGACCAAATAGGTCTATAAACAAAGGAAAAACTGAGGAGAGTCCGGGTAATTTCTGGACAGGTTACAAGATTTTTTATTCAATTAACAGGGGTTTACTCTATAACCTATATTCAATTAACAGGTCAAATTTGTACTGGAGGTATGGTAAATGGTTTTGTGTTGGGAAATTATATTTAATTAGGGTTATTCAGTTAAGAGATATCCATTTAAGTGGACTCCACTGTATCTCTGTTAGTATCCTGCCAAGTGGTGATGTTTAGCTCAACTTTGACGACGTCAGATTTGAGGTTTTGTCATGGCCTGTCATCCATTGTCCATCTGGACATCTGTCATTCCATCAACAATTCAATACGGCTCGGGCTAGAGGCTGTATTTATGAACCATTCGTTATCACTGTGGCACGAGAACGAGTGTTTTTGGGTGCTGTCCAAAATTCAAGATGGCCACCGGCAGCCATTTTGAACCATAATTAGTGCAATCAGTTTTTTGTACAGAACTTTGGTATGAAAGTTCTGATTTGAATAAATTTTTGTATGAATGTTAGTAACATGAAATACATAACATATAATTACGTTTATTTTCTCGTGCAGAAATTATGCAAATTACATGAACTTTGATTTATTCAGTGCTACTTATAAACAGTAAGTACACATGTCAACTCGGCTTGGGCTAGAGGCTGTATTTATGAATCAACCTTCACGAAACTTCTAGGGTACCTTTGTTATCACCTTGGGACAAGAATGAGTATTTTTGAGTGCAGTCTGTAATTCAAGATGGCCGCTGGCGGCCAATTAGATAAGCATTGATTTGTTCAGTTCTACTTATACACAGTAAGTGCACTTTTCAATACAGCTCTGGCTAGAGGCCATATTTATGAACTGATCTTCACAAAACTTCTTGGGTACTTTTGTTGTCACCGTTGGATAAGAACAAGTGTTTTCGGGTTCAGCCCAAAATCCAAGATGACTACCGTTGGCCATTTTGTGCTGAAATTAGGTGCAGTCAGTTTGTTTTGTACAGAACTTCTATATTTATTGATGACTTTTCCTTTGGAAGGAGCTGATGAGTTTATTTTTAGCTCAATTTTGACGTAGTCAAGTTTGAGGTTTTGTCATGGCCCATCGTCTGTCCGTCCATCAATACGGCTCTGGCTACAGGCCGTATTTATCAACTGATCTTTTTGAAACTTTTTGGGTTCCATTGTTATCACCGTGGGACAAGAACGGGTGTTTTGGAGTGCGATCCAAAATTCAAGATGGCCACCAATGGACATTTTGCACCGAAATTAGATGCAATCAGTATTTTGTACAGAATTTCTATATGAAAGCTCTGATTTGAATAAATTTTTGTATGATGTGTATATTCAAATGTGTTGAAGCCAAGTTCCTGTGTTAATATTTGGTATTGTTTTGGGGAGGGTAAACTTTACCACAACCCGATTTTCTATTTCCAATGAGATTAATAAAACCTCCTCACCCATGGGAACCCTATGAGCAAAAGATAAAAAATTCAAATACCTATATTTTAAGAAGGACTGGACAAATATTTATTAATTATTATGAATCCACCTTAGAAGGGTTTGAATCAAACAGGCCAAAACAATTGCTAACATTTGGCTTATGATGCACCATAGAAGGATCCCCAATGCAGCATGGAGATTTCTTTTCTAGTTTAGCATCTAACTGTCGCCCACCTTTACAATACTTTACCTGTACATTTGTTACAGTCAGTATTTATGTACAGACCTTTACAATACTTTACATGTACCTTTGTTATCAGGTCATTACTTAGATGTTTGTCATTGCTATGTCACATACTATACATGTACATGTCTTACACAAGTTGAGCTACAGTGTCATTGACACTTTCATTACCTTAGTACCCAATAAAACCTGAGATTTCTTGTAGAATGAGGGAGCACTGTGGCTCAGTGGTAGACTATTGGACTTCTATGCTAGAGGTCTCGAGTTTGATTCCCGTCTGGGTCAACCCATGTTGTGTCCTTGGGCAAAGTACTTTATCCCGGTTGCCTACATGGGGGCACGGTGACGCCGTGTACTAAGGCGTACTGAATGTCGATGGTTCATGTGTCTTCAGCTTGAGCGCAGCTTGAACAGAGTTAGAATGTTGAGGAGCTGGCAGTTGCTCGGTGGTTCTCTCCGGGCACGCCGGCTTCCTCCACCCGTAAAATTGTCATGGTCACGATTAGCCATTGTGCATAAGTGTGTGACCTTAAAGACCAATATATAAATAAATAAATATTCTTGCAAAATGAATTAGCCATTTCTAGAGGTTTTAATAGAGGAGTCACCTCCATAATTTTCCAGACTTCAGACATTTCAGAAATCCATGCATCACTTCGTGACACTGCTGTACTATCATGGAGCACTGCAAATATACCTAACCTTTGTCCTAAGAGCCTGCTGAACATAAAGTATGTTGAGTTCCACCGTGTGGAAACATCTTGAATAAGTTGATGATGGGGCAACTGCAGTTGGATCTGCCTCTTTTTAAGGCCATAAAAATTGAATGGTTTGGTTCCTGTTACAGAGATAAAAATAGGGTCGGTAGGTCGGGATATTATTATTATTATTTTTAATATTTTTTTTCTCTTAAACTTGTGCTTGAGTTAATTTTTAGGACCAAATTCTTCCAACAGTTTTAACTGAAGTATACTTCTTTGATATTCTGTTGAGTCTGAAGTGCAAAATTGTACCCAAAATGGCAATTTATCAATAAATGCTTTATTTGCGATTGCAGCGGACATTTCGGGTGTAATTCTGCAATTTCAGAATGAAATGGACTCTGAGATGTCTTGATAATATTATCATCAGCTGTCCTCAGATTCTGAAGTGAAGTGTGCATTTGCACGTCTCATTTTATCACGGGAAGTGTTAAAATTAACGCCCCTCAGCACATGAAATAAATTGATATTTTAAGTGATTGTGGTACATGTAATGGACTGGTTAAGTATCATCATATTTATCTTGGCAGAGGAAACACAAATGACTTGCTTTTGGTTATTTGAAAACAATGTACCTTGCGTCAGTCTTGTATCAAACACTCGCGTGCACACTATTTTGAAGGCAAGATGCTATCATGACGTCACCGTGTGAAAACAGCCAATCACTTTGAAGTACAAGTGTAAAACTACTGGGAATCCCTGGGAGTTTCCCAAGAAAAATTTCCTGGTTTTAAATAGCAGGAATGTGACTGGTCAAATGTTCAAAGTTACTAACTATGCAATCTTTGTGTATTGCAGTACACTGTGTACTTTGTGTACAGTACACATAGTTGTGGCTTTTCACCTCAACCTGTTTCTGACAAATTAGAGGTAAACAATGTTCTATCGTTTTCATAATAATGGCGATTGTCGAAACAAACCACTTGAACAGTTTGGAAATGAACGTAATAAAGAAAGGTTCCATAGTCTGTGAGGTTAGACATGGTGGTAAAAAGGGAAAGACCCAAATTTAAACCAACAGTAATCTGCACCAGTGAAGTAAATTCACTTCTCGTAAACCCTGATAAATAAGTAGAAATTTTCATACCAGAGTTAAAACAACTTCGGGATACAATTACCAATTATGATTTAATTTGCCGATGACAGTTTTGAACATGGTACTGATTATGTATATAAATCGGTATACCAAAAAAACACCAAACACTATTTGTGTCGTTGTTGTAAAAGTTAGCGTTTGTGTGCTTTTTTCTGTTTCTTTTTCAATTTCAATAAAAAAAATTGTTATGGTAGGGGTGCACAATTAGGGGTCGGTCGGTCGGTCGGGTAACCAGAACCAAACTGTTATTTTTTTTGGCCTAAGCTCATTGAACAACAATGTAGACTTCTTGAAATGGGCTACACGAGCTGCACCTGCTGCCCTGGCCACACATGGTAATTTAAGTCCAGCATTAATACTTAATTGCAAAGTGTGGCCAAAGCAGCAGATGTGAGGCCAGTTTATCAATCTAATAACAGCAACAATGTTTGCCGCATTGTCTATGGTTATGGCGGCAATTTTGTCATGGGGGATCTCAAATTTTGTTAGGACTGACTAATTCTTCAGCCAAACGCCCGATTTTTTTGTGTACCCATACTATGTATGGTACACATAATGCCGGCATCCAGGGTGATCATCCGACTTTCATCCATCCTTTGTCCGTCCATCTGTCCGTCTAGGCGTCCGCCTGTCCGTCCGGCGTCCGTATCCATTTCTTTGGCATTCGATAACTTGAAAAATATTGCTTGGATTGTCAAGTTGCTTTATATTTGTGTTCAGGTTACTGATGTGCCGAGCTGTATAGTTTTTGGTGTAAATCAGATAATTTGATCCTGAGATATTAACCCTTTATCCTTCAAATTGAAAATTCCTCCAATCCCTTTGGCATTCGATAACTTGAAAAATATTGCTTGGATTGTCTAGTTACTTTATATTTGTGTTCAGGTTACTGATTTGCCGAGCTGTATAGTTTTTGGTGTAAATCTGATGATTTGATCCCGAGATATTAACCCTTTATCCTTCAAATTGAAAATTTACAAAATCCCTTTGGCATTCGATAACTTGAAAAATATTGCTTGAATTGTCAAGTTACTTTATATTTGTGTTCAGGTTACTGATGTGCTGAGCTGTATAGTTTTTGGTGTAAATCTGTTATTTTCTTCCTGAGATATTAACCCTTTATCCTTCAAGTTGAAAATTACTCCAATCCCTTTGGCATTCGATAACTTGAAAAATATTGCTTGGATTGTCAAGTTACTTTATATTTGTGTTCAGGTTACTGATGTGCCAAGCTGTATAGTTTTTGGTGTAAATCTGTTATTTTCATCCTGAGATATTAACCCTTTATCCTTCAAGTTGAAAATTACTCCAATCCCTTTGGCATTCGATAACTTGAAAAATATTGCTTGGATTGTCAAGTTACTTTATATTTGTGTTCAGGTTACTGATGTGCTGAGCTGTATAGTTTTTGGTGTTAATCTGATAATTTGATCTGGAGATATTAACCCTTTATCCTTCAAATTGAAAATTCCTCCAATCCCTTTGGCTTGAGATAACTCAAAAAAATATCAATCCGATTGTCATGTTACGTTATATATTTATTCAGGTTACTGATGTGCTGTGCTGTATAGTTTTTTTATGTAAATCTGATAATTTGATCCGGAGATATTAACCCTTTATCCATCAAATTAGACACTCCTCCAATCCATTTCTATATGTACCCATACTTTGTATGGTGTACATAATGTCAACATCCGTGGTGGCCCTCCATCATACAGCTTTCTACTAGTTGCGTGTATGGGTACACATCTGACGATTTCATCAGCCTATTTTTTTTTTTTTATCAAATCTTCTTTCATCTGATCATACTGGAGATTGGTGTAGTTCTTGATAGTTGTATGAATAGGAAATGTAGGATGGTTCAAGCATTGTTACGAAATTATGAAATCTTTGCCCTTCAACAGTGCTAATGGGTCTTAAGTCCGAAGGGCAAAACTGTACAATACCCATCGTTACGTTCTTCCATTTTTGCTGGCGGCTTTCTGAAGTGATCAGTTTGAGTTTGTGCATGGGTTGCTTGTGTTGCTGAACTTCCTTCACACTTTTGTTTGTAGTGTAAATGTTTTTTCATGCCCGATGTTGAGCCACTGTACTTAATGTGCAACTTTCACAAGTTGCATGCAGAAAATTTGTCCCCATCCAAGCCTGAAAATAAGCAGATTGTCATCTACAAAATGAGGTCCCCAGAGGGTGAATTTGGTGATGCTACCCTGCACAACAGGGTAGCATCACAAAATTTACCCTCTGTGAACCTCAGTCTGAATCAAGGTCTCAAGCCAAACCAGAAAGATGTACCGAGAGGATAAATTGGCCCACTGTATGGGGTAGCATCAGCAAATTCACCCTCTGGGGACACCATTTTGCAAATGACAGGTTGCTTATATTCAGGCTTGTCCCCATCTGCTTCTATAAGCTCGAAAAATTTCCAGGCTTCCAATCATTTTGGTTTTGATGGCATTTTGATTTTGCTTTCTAAATTCAAATTCTCGCACTGCACCGAATGTGGTGATTGTTTTGTGCAATTTGTGGCAGATAAATGTGTGCATTCACAACTGATGAGTATCATGCTAAAACTAACTTGCTGATTTCATTTCACCGAAGAAAAAAAATCACACAACAAACAGCAGAACATCAAAAGAAAAAGGCAGCCAACAGTAAAAAATTTTGACCCTTCCCCTTACCAATTGAAATTAACACTTTCGTTACTTTATGATCAATCATTAAAGCTACATGTAATAGAAACAGTTGAGGAATAAAAGATAAAACATAACAAAAAGTAATGTTAAGTACAGTTTATTGTACATAACAAAAAGTAATGTTAAGTACAGTTTTATTGTTTGATGTTTCTGCCGTCTGAAATACACAGGAAAATATTTTTTATTGTTTTTATTTTTTTTTATTAGGGTTTAACGACACATTAAACAGCCAGGGTCATATCAATGTCGGTGACAGTTTTTATGGCTGGAGGAAGCAGGTGTACCCGGAGAGAACCACCGAGCAACGACGAGCAGCTGTCAGCTCTCCAACATCGTTACTCTGCACTGCGGCACAGGCAGGGTTAGATTGGTTGAAGACATGTTGCAGTACGCCTTAGTACACAGTGTCCATCGTGCCCCCCATGTAGTCCAATCGGATCGGGGTTAAGTGCCTTGCCCCAAGGACACAACGTGGGAGCACGAATCAGTCACTGAAAATGGTCCACCCATGCAATGGACTAACCGCGCTCGACATTGCTTAACCCCCTGTACACTGATGTCGAAATATCTAAAGTTCAGGGTGCAAATATTTTCCCCATAATGCAACTAGAAAATTTAACCAATTCAGTCTTGGCTACGTCAAATCCTGCTGGATTTATTGACATCAGTGTGCAGGGGGTTAACTTCCCCCCCCCCCCCCCCCCCCCCCCCCCCCCCCAGGAAAAATTTGCACCGTATTTTGTGGACATTGTTACTTTGTTTAAGCGGTTAACCAGTTTAGGAAAAATTTTAACCAGAAGACACCCATAACTGCACCTTTCCTGGTTAAACCGAATAATCGTTTCTGCACTACTTCGTAAACAGAAATGACAGCTTGACTCGGCCACACCATGCCATCCAGATGTTGATTGATAAACTAATGGATTTGAATGATTGGTGAAACCAAATAGTAAACACTATGAAAAGACCTACCAGTCCTTATTGGACAGCTTGTCTTAGTTCCTCTCTCACATTCCTTCATCTTTACAAGTAGATCGTTTAAGTTTTGTATGAAGGGAGTAGATTCTTCAGTAAATGAATTTTTTTTTATTTTTCAGTGGTGGTTTTCCACAAGATCTACTTGAGAAAGGCCTAGCTGCAGGACAATTTTGCCATGTTGGGTTTAGGTGATATTTGTTATACCTGGTATCTTCATAGCTCTTTCTTCTTAGATTTGATACAAGGTTTGTAAATTTTTGTGGACACTTCTGTATTTTTGGTGGCATTTTATGGTACCAGAAATTTCTGTAAATATTCTTTGCAGACATTAATCAATAAAAAAAAAGGCTTAGTCATTACTAGCACACCTAACTAAAAGCAGCCAGGAGGTAAAAAACAAGCTGAAACTTTGCACAGAGGTGGCAGAACTGGGGGAGGGGGAGGGGCACAGGGGGACATGTGCCCCTCTACTAGTGTGTATTTTTTAAAAAAGTGCTTGCTCCAAGAGGTGTGGCCGCTGTTGCAGCTGAATACTGGGTCATTTTATCTCATCTTATCCAATTGTTCACCTGTTCTTTATGCACGACAGTAAGTCACATTCTGTAAAAAACAAATAATTGTAAAACAGTCCTGGTTTTAAGGTTGCGTAATGCACAGCTTGGGAGACAATAGGTAGGACAGCCAATCTGGCTATGCTGTCTCCTGGCAGTATACACTGATATTGTCATGTTTTGAGTAGTGTTAATTTTACATATCTTTTCTGGTATCCTTACAACACTCTTTACTACTGTATGTATCATTTCTATTTGTATCATGTATTCTGAAAAATAAATCAATCAATCAATCAATCATGTGGTTGAATACATTTTTTGTATTGCACAGTTGATAAAGTGGGGTGTCCATATTTTTTGGCAGTGTACAACGTGACTGACTAATGGATATTTTCGAGAAATGCTTTTTAATTTAATGTGTCTTACATATACTGGAAATTAAGTTTTCCATTAACTTAGAAATATTTTTTTTGTAACTGCTATTCGGATCTCTTTTGCACAGCTGCACAAGCACCATACAATGTAATGTTTTACTATGTAAGGGTACACCGTTTAAGATAGGCCCTTGTATGTTTGCTCAACCTATTTTCAGATGAATGAAATGAAAATTTTTTTTTTTTTAAAATCACTTCCCATTTTTTGCGTGCTGTTCCCATTTTACATTGACTGTGAACATGGTGTTCTCAATTTTTTCCAAAACCGCTAGACCTATTTCAGTTAAAATTTGAGGTGATTGTTCTGACATGGCCATTTTGTTTTTTGAGCCGATTTTGAAACCAAATTTGGTATGTGGTATTCTTGAGTCATAAATACATGATTCATGCCAGAAAAAAACTTTTCTTGCGTCCCTGTAGGAACCCCAGAGAAAAAATATAGAATTATTTTTCTGCCTCTCATATGTCACAAAAAAGCTCAGAATAGAGAAACTGTTATTTGGTGTGAAAGATCCATTGGACTAGTAGAATTGAATTGAAAGACAAAATTGCCTTCAGTTGTGTAAGGGTGTACCATAGGAGGTATCGAAGAAAATGCCGAGTCTGCAAATTTTCTAAAGTTAAAAAAAATTTTCTTCTCCAGAACCACTGATCAGAATCTTTTTGATATTTGGTATACAGCATCCATAGTGGTTTGAGATACAAGTTGGTTAAAAACTAAACCCCTCAGTTCATATTTGGGCTCAATACAAGAGTAAACTCTGTGCAAAATGGGAAGTACTCTTAAAAGAATCTTCTTCTCCAGAACCACAGTCAGAATCTTTTGATATGTAGCATATATAGAATATACCCATAGTAGCTTGGTGTACGAAATGTTCACCACTCGTGGTGTTAACTACGAGCCTTCGGCCTGCAAAATAACAGCACTTCACCACGAGTGGTGAACATTTGGTACACGAAGCTTGGGTTATATTTTATTGATACCAATTTTTTTTTCGATTTTGCTGTACAGCAGACGTACATACATGTTTTTGTTTACATGAGCATCAGTGGGTGGTACTTCCACTTTCAATTTTATCGCCGAAACAAAATGGAAAACGAAACTGAGCCTTTTTCGTTTTAATAACATATTAACATACTATTTTTAGTTATGGATGCTTTATTAATGTGAAACAATGCATGTTTGTTAATTTTTGGCATCTTATGAGGTAAACCCATTTAAAAACGTAATAAATAATTTCCGGTTTCATTTCATTCTTCTCGAGGTGACGTGCGGTAAATTTAGACAAGTTTGCATTCAGGTCGACGTCACCAAAGTTCAACTTGGATTTAGTTCTACTGCAGGTGTAAAATTTAACTAATGAAATCCCATTGCTGGCGTGTTCACCACGGTTGGTTTGTAAAACTAAAATTTATGTCATAGGCTTTTGATATAGTACACTAGGTAATCATGGTATAAACAACATTGTTGCACGGGCCAGATTGAAGTTTGTCCAAATCAAGTCCCTCATTTAATATTTGCGCTCCCTTTGGGGCTCAAATTTTAAGTTCATGCAATATAAAAAATCTTCAGATCCAACGGTCAGAATCTTTTTATATTTGGTATACAGCATCCTCAGGGAGGTCAGATCTAAGCTGTTCAAACCTAGCAGGGTAGCATCACTAAATTTACCCTCTGTGAACCTCAATCTGAATCATGGTTTCAAAACTAAACAGAATTCACCCTCTGGGTACCTCATTCTGCAAATGTCAGACTTCTTATTTTGATTGCAGCCATAATTTTAACGTGGTCCAATATGAGGAAAAATCTTTAAGACTCCTCTTTCCCCGAACCACAGGTTAAAATCTGTTAATGTGTGGTATTCAGAACCCTTACAGGGGTTGAATTTAAATTTGTTCAACTCAAGTCAATCAGTTAGTGATTGGTCTCCCTATATGAGGAATAATCTTTTAAAATATTATCCAGAACCATAAATCCGAATCATTTGATATTTGGTATCCGGCATCCTTATGGGGACAGATTCAAGTTTGTTTAAATCAAGTCCCTTGATTAATACTTGGGCTCTCTGTTGGTGCAATATGAGGAATATTCTTTATAAATTTTCTCATGAAACCCCACTCTCAAGCTTTCAATACATGGTACACGCCATCCTTAGGGGAGTCAGATTCCAGTTTGTTAAAATCAAGTCTCTGGAGTAATATTTGGGCTCCCTGTTGGCACCCAAATTTTAACTTAGTCCAATATGAGGAGTAATCTTAAAAAATCTGCTTCTTGAGATATACTAGTTAGATTCTTTTATTTGGTATACAGTATCCTTAGAGGGTTCAGATTAAGTTTGTTCAAGTTCAAATAAATTTCCTGGGTTGATATTTGTGTTCCCTATGGGGTTGGGGGGGGGGGGGGTGCAGGGCAAATTTTAACTTAACGCTATATTAGGAATACACTTGTATTCACAAATTATTCTTCTGCAGAACCACCAGTCAGAAAGCTTTTTATACTTGGTATATAACATCCTAAGGTTGGGGGGGGGGGGGGGGGAAGCAATTTTGAGTTTGTTCAAATAAAGTCCTTGGGTTAATATTTGTGTTCCTGATGGAAGCCCTAATTTTAACTCGCTCCAAAAGAAATCTTCAAAATCTTGAACGACCATTCAGAATGTTTTGTTATTTGGTATACAATAAGGCTTCAACATTTAGGAATTTTTGTAAACGGTTTAAACACCCATATGTAAACGACAGTTGAGTTAAAAATAATTGAATGATTTCACTCCTCTGTAGTGTTAACTAGCTGTAGATGGTAATTAAATCCTTCTTTAAAAAACTTTGTCAGGTGAGGTGCCTCAAGCCCATGGGGCCTCTTGTTTGTTTGTTTTGGAACAGGGTTGTTTGGTTTTGTGATGCTGAAAGTGAATCAAAAGTGAATGTTAATATAAAATAACTGCCCAGGTCTTCTGTTGTCTTGATATCTTTCATACCACAGAGTTCAGACATCCAAGTCTTCAGTTGTCTTGATATCTTTCATACCACAGAATTCAGATAGCTAGGTCTTCAGTTGTCTTGATATCTTTCATACCACAGAATTCAGATAGCCAGGTCTTCTGTTGTCTTGATATCTTTCATACCACAGAGTTCAGACATCCAGGTCTTCTGTTGTCTTGATATCTTTCATACCACAGAGTTCATATAGCTAGGTCTTCTGTTGTCTTCCTTAGGGGACAGAAGTTGTTAAATTAGAGTTAGATCTTTGAATAAAGGACTTGGTGTAAGCGAGCTAGTCTCATTTTTATAGCATTATTAATTTTGTTTCTTGGTTTATTTTTCAGCAACAACAAGAAGTCTAGAACTTACTTTTATGCTGGTTTCATTGCCTATTTTCTTGGTCTTTTAGCCACAATTCTAGTCATGCATTTTTTCAAACATGCACAGGTATGTATGTTTTTACCTTATAAAAGTTTATTGGATTGCATAATGTTGCAATACCTCACAATCACTGTCATGGCTGAAAACACAATAAGAAACCTATATAGTATGCCTATGGGCACAAAATGCACAAGGTGTCACCTGGCAATGGAATTTCTGTGTCAACTTCATTGTCTCTCTGTCAGTGTGTGCTATACTGATCCCTTTTCATCCATCGTAAAGGTAGTGTTGATTGAGTACTCTCTTCCCTAACTGCAGGACTTATTCTAATAAAATTTAATGTCATGGGGGAGGGGAAGTTCTGTTTTCAGGTTTGGCTATCAATTTAATAAATACATTACTGTTAGTGCAAAGAATACTGGAAGGGTCACTGTACAAAAAGTATAGATGTTAATTTTTTTTTTTTTTTTTTTGGGGGGGGGGGGGGGGGGAGGGTTTATTATGCCCCCCAACCTCTAAAGGAAGATTCGAGGGTATCTAGTGAAGCCCTCTGTCCATCCGTCATCTGTCTTGTAGATAGCATTGGGATACCTATGGCATGTATGCTGTTGGAGGCTCTGCATGATGTATTTGGTGGGGCAGGGGGCGTGGTGGTGTAAATATCACCGTTATACCTACGGTATGCTGCTAGGGGCCTAGCATGACGTATTTGGAGTGTGTGTGGGGGGATTGTTGCACTGTTATACCTAAGGTGTGTATGATGCTGGGGTCCAGCATGAGTTTGGAGTAGGGAGGGGGGTGTTGTAAATCTCACCATTATACTTAAGGTGTGTATGCTTCTAGGGGGACCAGTATGACATATATGGAGTGTGTGTGTGTTGGGGGGGGAGGGTGGTGAATAGCACTTTTATACCTATGGTGTGTATATGTAGATAAATATACATTTGGTCGTTCTTTGTTTCTCTTGAAAATTTATTAATCCATTGGTTTACATGGACTTTTGACGACATAATAAATATGTTACATGGCATTTAGCCAGTTGATACTATTAGTTACACAGTTTGTTGGTGGCCTAATATGGTATATATGGTGTCAGTTAATTTCATATTGGACGAGAGCGAAGCTCGAGTCCAATATGGAATTAACTGACACCATATATACCATATTAGGCCACCAACAAACTGTAACGAATATATCTTACCAACTGCTGCATCAATGCACAGAACTAATAACAACAGTGATCAAAATTAAATGAGAGAATTCTCACAATGTGTTCACGTGTCTTTGTCTTGTTACAATTTATGGGAGAGTGCCTATAGGCACTCTCCCATAAATTGTAACAAGGCAAATTCATACAAACCAAAGAATTTCATTTCGAAGGTTACATGACACACATTCACAGAATATGAAGCCTTTTAAGTTGCCTAACCTGCACTTCAGACCAAATATGGACTTCCAACACTCAATCTTTCAACTTGAAGCGTTTATCTGCTGCCGCCATTTTGAATAATCAATGAACAAAGGGGAGATTACCCATAGCTGTCGGCGTATATTGATGTTGACAGGCAGTATATGGTTTTATATGCAGTCTGCATGTGACGTCTTTGAACCAATGAAATTCCCAGATACTTGTAGGAGGTAAGATATATTTCCATACAAGGCTCTGAGTGTTCATATCAGGTTCGTCTTCACCTCACCTGATACGAACTCTCATTGCCTTGTATTGAAATGTATCAGTCAGTTACACGCCATGTAACTTATAGTATGGAGGCTCAGTATAAGACTACTTATCACATTGTCAATAGTACCTGAAATGCTGGGAAGATGAAGTGTCAAATAGGAACATTTCATCAATTCACATCTCTTATTAGGTTGTCAGTAGTAAATGGAATGCTTGGAAAATTTAGTATTTTACCCTTTACCTAACATGAAAGCAGAGGACTCTTGCAAAAAAAAATCTTGAATAACTAATTTTTTTAGCTCACCTGACTGAAAGTCAGGGTGAGCTTTTCTTATCACTCTTTGTCCATCGTCCGTCCGTCGTCCTGCGTGAAGGTGGTGTTTGAGCCTCTTTCTCCTAAACCACTGACCACATTTTAATGAAATTTCATGTAAGTAGTGGTTATATAGGGGCATTTTGATTTTTATGCAAATTAGGTTTCGGCTCATATTGAGCAGAGATGTGGGGGAAAAAATGGCCAAATTTTTTTAAAATCATCTTCTAATGAACCACCAGTAGCAGAGACTTGATATGTGGTATACAGAGTCCTTTTGAGGTTTAGAATCAAGTTTGTTCAAGAGAAGTTTGTCGGGCATTATTTGCCTTCATTATGGGAGGGGCAAGAATTTTTGCCACTCCCAAAATTTCTATATTTTTATACTGTACCAATGACCCAGACATAGCTGGTGCTAACTCTTAAAAATCTAGGGCCAAACACAAATTTTGCCCCCCCCCCCCCCCCCCCCCAATCCCCAAAATTTGCATCTAAAACCAAAAGAAATCATGTCCTAAAGGACCTCCATACTTTGCCCCTACTGCGCATGCGCAGTGTCAAGGACGTTCAGAAATTGGCGCCAATCATCATTCTTTGTTTGGCCCTTCATCAGTTAACATCTCACTGATCTTTGTGCTTGTAAATCTTTAAATGATGCCAGACACATAAATATTGGAGAAATGGTGTTTCTAAGGAGGATAGAGAAGGAGGAGAGGAAAAAGGAGTGACAGAAAATATTCAGGGCTGTAACTTAAAATTTTGTAATGAAATTATGTTAAGTTGCCTATTTTCGAGGCATGGGCCTGTTGTTGTCATTCTTGCTTTGAAGTTGCACTGCTTATTCAGTGTTTCCTCTCTCCTTATCCTGTAAGTCCCCCCTTGCTATTCTCCTATGCTTTTGGCATATTTTTGAATAAGATTACTACTAAAATTACTTGGGAGAATTAGCTTGGTTACAGAATGAATTCTGTTATTTTCCCCATGTTTACGTTTTCACCAATGGGTGTTTAGACGTTGTGTTCTGCATCTACCATCTGATGTTCTGCAGATTCTTCTCTGGAAGTCTCTGTTTTGCATCAGATAGTGTGTATTATTGATAACTGATTTCGGGCCAGTATTGTCAGTGCCTGGAGTCATGTTTTCTGGTGTTTATACACTTCTTGTTTACATTGGCAACAGTCTCTTTTGAGGGGGGCTTTTTGCCTTTGGAGTAGTTTACTCATTACTAGATACATTATTATTATCCGTAAGTGTTGCATTAATTATTTAAAATAATTTTAAAATTTTTGACCACACTTACCCTTGGGATCCATTGGGGCTCAACGTAAACTTGGGCTTCGCTGAAAAAATATTTTTCAAAAATTATTTTGAATTTCATTTGCTTTTTTCAATGTTAATGGATCATGTTATTATGTATCTTTGTGTTTAGGGGTTTGTGCGAGTACTAGGACTTGTTGTTGTCTTTTCACAATGAAAGGACATTGTTCAAATTGTAATAGGAAGAAATCTTCCTCTGACTTTCATGATCATTGTATTAATTGTAGTCAGTGTACTCGCACTAACTCCTGTTCAATATGTCAATATTGGGATGACAAACATTGGAAACGTGTGTCACGGTATGTTGTTAGTGGAGAAAGGGCTATGCCGGTCCTTTCTCCGCAGGGTCACTCTAGTCTGTCAGTTTCTATTTCAGAGGAACAATAACAGGGTGATGTTTCCATGTTATCTTCCAAGAGTGCGCTTCCGTCGTCACAATTGAATGCAGAGCTAGCGGCAAAAGTGCTCATGGAGATACGACAGTTGCCTAAGAGGTCCCGAGTAGGATCGACGGCGCTGTCGTCCGCTAGCTCGCCCGGTATAGCGTCCATTCACCGAATGGTTTGGTAGCAGGGTTCGTCCGTTGCGGCCCAGGAGTAAATGTTGGGTGATGCGAGCACTATAAACATACAAGGTGCACACCCAGTGACGGCGGATGATAGGAGAGATCGGAGGAAGCCTTCTAGTCCGGTTCCTAGCTCGTCCAGGTCCAGCCGGGCCGCGAGCGAGAGAGGCCCCTCTCTCGTACAACAACATCAGGGACCTGATGTTGTGGTACAAAATGTGTCGCAAGCGGAGCACACGTCCGTCGCTCGGGACGCTCCGTTGTTTAGGCAGTCCGCGGAGACTGCTCAGGCTTCCTCATCCTCTCACCAGCGCACACGACCGCACCTTGGCTACGTGACCGCAGATATTCTACCAGCTTCGCCGATAAGGGATTATTCGGCAACCAGGTCATGCCATCCGGTAGCCAGGGACATGAGGCCGGTAGACTCCGGACGTTCGCATAGGAAGAGTATGCGGGAGTCAGTTGATGCGGAGCTTCCCGCGGCTAAGCAGCGAAAGACCGCTACTCCGCCGGCCTCGATGACGGACGTGCTTGCTCAGATAGCACAAATTATCGCAACATCCCAGCAATCAACAGAATCGGTGTCGGATCGGGAATTATCCGACGGCGCTGGGTCGGTACGCTCCGCCGAAGCATCGGGTGCGGACGACCGGGAGCATCATGAGGTCCGACCGGATGGTGAAAGGGATACGGATGACTTGGAGCTATCCCTTTCGGAACAACATAAAACTGCCGTGGATTTCATCCGGCACTTCCTTCCTCACGTTGTTCCGTCGGGCCAGACTGCTGCGGTACCAAGAGACTGATAGCGTCATTGGACACTAAATTCTTCGAGCGGTTCAGAGACATTGTCCCTGAGTTTCTGTCTCAGTCCAATAATGTCACAAGAACATTGGAATTATTGAACGACGCTATATTCAAGCTTGCTTCCAAAACAGGCAAAGCTGGTTTCTTGTCCTCCAATGCTCTTAACCTGCCTTTCATTAATGCAAGGAATAAATTCGATACGGCAGGACAGAGTATTCCGAGAGTTCCTCTGCGTCTTGACGACGAGGCGGAAGACTTAGAATTGTCATTACCGTCGTTTATGTCCGTTCCAACCGCGGTGTTGGACACGACAATCACGTCTAACAGGGCCAGTTTAGACGCTTTATCTTACGCAGACCACCTTACAAAGGCTTTATCACTGCGTCTTCAAGGGAAAGAATTCCAGGATTTGCAATCCTCTTTAAGACTTCTTTCAAGGGCAGTGGCCTATTCCACGTATAACTCCGCCCTCTCAGTGGCAAACCTGGAGTTGGTTAGACGTGACACAGCCCTAGCTACATCCACACGCGTGGATAGTAAGGTGAAGAACTCTCTCAGAGTCGCTTTGGTCTCCGGAGAACTTCTATTCGACGGCAAGCTTTCTGCAATCTACGATAAAATTACTAAGAAAGCTTCGGATTCTCTGCTGTTTAAATCCGCTTCCAAAAAGTCGGATACGGCAGATAAGAATAAGACAGGCACTTCTGGGTCTAATGCACCCAAGAAAGGTTCCTATAGAGGTTCCGGTGCGTCCTCTTGGTCTTATTCAAGAGACCGTCAAGGCAGCGACTCACGTGCGGGACGTCCTTCGGGCCGGGACAATCAGTCGGACGCCCCGAGGTCGACGGGACGAGGTGCGGGTCGTGGAGGACGTGGTTTCTACTCTCGCAGGTCCAGGAGGTGATGGCTTCAACCTCTATCGTGTTCTGGTTGGCGGAAGGTTGTCAAGTTTTTCAGAAGAGTGGGCGTCGATTACGACGACCCTTGGGTGAGAGGGGTGATTTCGGAAGGTCTAAGAATATCCTTCAAACGAAAGCCTCCTTTAACTCGAAGTCCAAAATGGACTCAACTTCCGTCAAATCCGCAGAAAAGAGACGCTCTGTTATCGGAGGTGCAGTCTCTTTTAATGAAGAACGCGGTAGAGGTCGTAGAAGACCAGGAAACACCGGGATTCTACAGCCATCTGTTTCTGGTTCCGAAACCAGACGGCTCGTTCCATCCAGTCACAGATTTGAGCTGGATAAACAAGCTGATCGTCGCTCCGAAATTTTATATGGAGACGATTCGGTCGGTCAGAGCGAGTATTCGGGTGAACGATTATGCTACAAGCATAGATCTCAAAGATGCGTACTTTCATGTCATGGTACATCCGACATTCAGAAAGTATCTACGCTTCGCAGTCCTAGGAGTGGTGTATCAATTCCGGGCGATGTGCTTCGGATTGAACCTAGCACCCTGGGCTTTCACTCGGGTAATGAACCCGGTAATGATGTATTTCCGAGCTCATTCGTCTGCGGTAACGTCGGCCTACCTGGACGACATTCTTCAGAGGTACGGCAACGAGTTAACGCTTCAGAACGATGTGCAGAATCTGCTTCTATTGCTCCGACGTCTCGGTTTTGTTATAAACGAGGAGAAGTCGGATCTGGTGCCGTCCAAGTCATTCACTCATCTGGGAATGAGCTTCGAGACGCACAACAATCTCGTTCGTCTGCCGTTAACCAGAGTGAAATTAGTCAGTTGTTACGCTCGCTATTGTCTTCATGCAGACAAAGTCACAGCGAGGGAGTTTATGAGACTGATAGGTCTGTGCGGAGATCTCATTCCGATGGGGCGGTTACGCACTCGTCCTCTCCAAATTTTCTTAACTCAGAATTGGAGTGTGAAGATTCATTCACTCAACATAGACGTTCTCTTGTCAGATCAAGTGAAACAAGAGATTCAGACTTGGGCAAACATTCAGTGGTTAACTCAGGGAGTTCCGCTGCAGTTGCCGGATCCGAGTTTTACCATTATGACGGATGCCAGTCAAACAGGTTGGGGTGCAACATTGATCCCAACGGATTCGAGATGCCAGGTTCTTTGGGATCCACAGTTCCTAAGCAAGCACATAAACATCAAGGAAATGATGTCAATTTGGCTTGCGTTACGTCATTGGATGGACATTATTCACAAAGCTCATGTCCAAATTCTGTCCGACAATACGACAGTAGTGGCGTATATACGGAACCAGGGAGGCACTCATTTCGTTCGTTATTCAATCTAACGGAGAGAATCCTTCTGTTTGCTCTTGAACATCAAGTTCTACTTTCGGTCCGTCATATACCGGGTCGTCTGAATGTACTAGCAGACTCCCTTTCACGGAAGGGTCGCTTGTTGCCGTCGGAGTGGACTCTCAACAAACAAGTATTCAATCAGATTTGCTACCAGTGGGACCGGCCAATGATAGACTTATTTGCAACACATCTCAACAATCAGTTGCAGACGTATGTGTCACCGTGCCCGGATCCAAGAGCATTTGCAGTAGACGCTCTATCGATCTCATGGGACGGAATGATAGGATATGCGTATCCTCCAGCACCGTTGATTCAGCAAATATTGCTAAAGATAAAACAATCACAATGCAAAATTCTGTTGGTAGCATCTCTGTCTCCACAGAGACCGTGGATAAATCTACTCAGGTGTCTGTTGTGGGACCTACCGCGAAAGCTTCCTCCACGGGAGGATCTTCTTTCGCAGGGGAAACCGCTTTGACTTCATCACAACCCGCAAGGTCTCAACCTTCACGTTTTTCCGTTGTGCGGTCCTTCTTGCAAGACAAGCACTTTACAGGACGAGCAGTGGACGCGATTTCTAACTGTAGGAGGACCTCCTCTTTGCTAAATTATGCGGCTAAGTTGAAGGTTTTTCGTCGTTGGTGTAGGGATCATTCTGTTGATATTTTTGATCCCTCCATACCAGACATTGCAAACTTTCTAGTATACTTGTTTGACGAAATCAAACTGCGGCCTGTTACTATTAAGGGTTATAGGTCTATGTTATCTGATACCTATGCACACCACGATAGTTTACAAATTGGATCTAATGTCTCTTTATCTAAGTTAGTTAGAAACCTCTCGATAAATAGACCCAGAACTCTTAGATTAATTCCTAAGTGGAATTTAGCTTGGGTTCTTCTTAAACTAAAGGAAAAGCCATTTGAGCCTCTTGGGACAGTAGATTTCAAATTCTTGTCTTATAAGACAGCTTTTCTCTTAGCTTTCTCTTCTGCTAGAAGAGTCAGTGAGCTTCATGCACTATCGGTGGACGATTCTCACTATCGTAGTGTTGGGAACACTATCACCTTCACTACTAATGTTGGATTTTTAGCTAAGAATCAGGCTCCTAATAAATATCCGGAACCTATTGTTATTAAGGCTCTTCCATCTTCAGACGGGCGTAGGCCTTTACTCTGTCCTGTTAGAGCTTTTCGCATCTATAAACAGAGATCTCAGTTTATCAGAAAGGGACGAAAATGTTTCTTTCTGTCTCTGATGCCTAATAGAAAGGACATTTCAGTCCATTCTATTGCTAGATGGATTCAATTAACTATCCGCACTGCTTATGAAAATTTATCTTCTTCCCAGCAGTCTGTGCTTAAGATTTCGGCTCATGAAGTAAGAGCTCTTTCTACATCTTGGGCTTACGCAAATAGTGTGGCTATTACAGATTTAATGAAGGCTGCTTATTGGTCTCAGCCATCCACATTCACGAATTTTTATCTCAGAAATATTGAGTCCATTTCTGGAGACCTGCATTGTTTAGGTCCGTTATCTGTTGCTCAGAATGTCGTCCACTAAACAGTTGCAACTATAGTTATGCAGGCTTTCTGTTCCGGCAGTGACTCCGTCCTGCTGCCCTCTTCGCTCTGGTCTATTTGACCAAGGGGAAGGGGGTAGGGGGGAGGGTGTTCCCTTAGGTCACCTGCTTTATAGTGAAAAGCAAGGGAATTCCTCCTCCGGAGTCAGTAATTCTGAGTCGTTTCCGGGATGGTTTTAAAGTGTAATATTAATGTTAAAAATTCATTCATGTCATATTTTTAACGTGTAGCTCGGTGTGAAGCATTTGTATATGTCAAGTGTCAAACGGGCGTTAATATACAATCCTCGGACACTTTTAAAGAATATAAAGAGTCTCAATTCTCTGGACTATCTTTATTTATTGGCTTACTTTAAAAATAATTAGTATGATGGGTTATACTGGATGTTAATAGAGAACATGAATGTTATTGTGCTCAATTATGAAGGGTATTGTATCTTTCTAATTTATCATAAAATAAGAAAGATACATGTAAAGCCTAATACTCCTTTTCTCCTTGAGAGGTTCACTCTATATTATATAGTTGAGCTTATTGGATTTTCCTCTATGTCCTAGGCCCTCCAGCCTTTTTACTATTCAGCTATGTCTGGGTCATTGGTACAGTATAAAAATGTTAAAAAATTTATAGTAATTTATATATTTTTTAAACTTAACAATGACCCAGACGGGGATGGCCCTCCCAGGAGTTGGGAACTCATACCTCCCCGCTGAGTACATAGCGCTGACCAGGCACTGCCAGTAAGAATGATGATTGGCGTCAATTTCGGAACGTCGTTGACACTGCGCATGCGCAGTAGGGACAAAGTATGGAGGTCCTTTAGGACATGATTTCTTTTGGTTTTAGATGCAAATTTTGGGGATTGGGGGGCAAAATTTGTGTTTGGCCCTAGATTTTTAAGAGTTAGCACCAGCTATGTCTGGGTCATTGGTAAGTATAAAAAATATATAAATTACTATAAATTTTTTAACTTTCCAAACCGGGAGGCAGATTTGAACCAAATTTGATATGAGGGCTTATTGGGTCATAAGTACTTAATTTATGCCCAAATTTTTTTTTCCCGTTGCCCCATGGGAACCGCAGGAGCTAAAAATAGAAAAAAATTAAAACGTCCATATCTCCAAAACTACACGGCACTGAGAATTCTTATTCGGTGTGAAGCTTCCTTAGAGCCAACAGAATGGAATGGTAAAAAAAAAATTGCTATCGGTTATATCATGGGGACTTTTTGAGGACTTTGAAAAAGTGCTGAGTCGGCATTTTTTAACTCGGTGGGTAATGGGAAAAACATGTAAGACTACTTTTCTCCCAAACCACTTCTCCAAAAGCTTTGAAATTTCACATATAACATCTTTGGAACATTGTTTATTGAAATCAATTCCCTGGGTCCATATTTGGGCTCTCTATGGGAGCCCAAATGTTTAAATTAGTGCAGTATGAGGAATATTCTTTTAAAAATCTTCTTCAGATTGTTTGTTTGTTTGTTGGTGGTTAACGTCACATATTTATGCACCATGGCTAATCGTGACACAACATGGAGATGAAGTCAAGTTTAGTCAATCGTTGATCTACATGTTGCCCATTTTAGAGGACTTTCACCCCAAGCATTGGTGACTGGGTCCTATTTTACCAGTAAAGCGGAACTGGTTTACCACAGTAAACAAGTGCTGCTTACTTCCCGGGGTTCCCAAGGGGATTCTTCTTCAGATCTACCAATAAGAATCTTTTGATATTTGGTATGCAGCATCCTTGGGGGGGGGGGGGGGGGGGGGAGATTCAAGCCAAGTCCCTGGGTTCATATTTAGGCTGAAAATTTGGGGTCCCATTCCGGACTTAGAAATTTTGGACCAAATTCCGGAAATTTTTTTTTTGTTTTTTATGCGTTTCAGTCAATTTTAAGACAAAAAAAAAATTTTTTTTACACTGAAAATTTGGGGTCCGGGTGGGAAAATCTGGAAATTTTTTTTGTTGTTTTTTATGCATTTCGGTCAATTTTAAGAGAAAAAAATTTTTTTTTTTTTTTACACTGAAAATTTGGGGTCCGGGTGGGACCAAAATCCAGAAATTAGTTTTTAGCTCACCAAAGGGAGCTTAACTTATCACTTGCCGTCCGTTGTCATCCGTCATCGGGAACATTTTTCAAACGACTTCTCCTCTGAAACCACTGATCCAATTTTCACGAAACTTCATGTGGATGTTCATTACTATATGGCAATTCAGGTTTGTTCAAATGAAATGGCCACGTCTCTTGGGGGCTCTGTATGAGGCATAACTCTGATAGCACCGTATGAATTATAGAAAAATTATTAAAAAATCTTCTTCTCCAGAACCAGTGGGCAGAATTTTTTGATACTTGGTATGTAGCATCTTGGTATGGGTCTGATTCAAGTTTGTTCAAATCGGCCCCCTGGATTCATATTTTGGGCTCACTATAGAAGCCCAAATTCGAACTTAGTGCATTTCAGGCAAATTTCTTAAAAAATCTTCTTCTCCAGATCCAGCAGGCAGAATCTTTTGATATTTGGTATGCAACATTGTGGGGTGGATCTGATTCAAGTTTGTTCAAATCGGCCCCCCTGGATTCACATTTGGGCTCAGTATGGAAGCCCGAATTCGAACTTAGTGCATTTCAGGCAAATTTCTTAAAAAATCTTCTTTTCAAGATCCAGAAGGCAGAATCTTTTGATATTGGGTATGCAGCATGCTTAGGGGGGTGAGATTCAAGTTTGTTTAAGCTAAGTCCCTGGGTTCATATTTGGGCTCACTGTGGTAGCCCGAATTATAACTTAGTTCAAAATGAGGAATTTTCTTTAAAAATCTTCTTCTTCAGATCCAGTTGTCGGAATGTTTTGATATTTGGTATGTTGTATCCTTAGGGCGGTGAGATTCAAGTTTGTTCAAGCCATGTCCCTAGGTCCATGTTTGGGCTCTCTGTGGGAGCCCGAATTATAACTTAGTTCAAAATGAGGAAGTTTCTTTAAAAATCTTCTTCTTCAGATCCAGCTGTCGGAATGTTTTGATATTTGGTATGCAGCATCCTTAGGGGGGTGAGATTCAAGTTTGTTCAAGCCATGTCCCTAGGTTCATATTTGGGCTCAATGTGGGAGCTTGAATTGTAACTTAGTTCGAAATGAGGAATTTTCTTAAAAAATCTTCTTCTTCAGATCCAGGGGTCGGAATGTTTTGATATGTGGTGTGTAGCATCCTTGGGGGGTGAGATTCAAGTTTGTTAAAGCCAAGTCCCTGGGTCCATATGTGGGCTCCCTGTGGGAGCCCGAATTATAACTTAGTCAATATGAGGAATTTTTAGCCCACCGAAGGGAGCTCAACTTATCACATGCCGTCCGTCTCTGTGAACATTTTTCAAACGACTTCTCCTCTGCAACCACTGGTCCGATTTTCACGAAACTTCATGTGGATGTTCATTACTATATGGTAATTCATGTGTGTTCAAATGAAATGGGTATGTCCCGTGGGGGCCCTGTATGGGGCATAACTCTGATAGCACCGTATGAATTATAGAAAAATTATTAAAAAATCTTCTTCTCCAGAACCAGTGGGCAGAATCTTTTGATACTTGGTATGCAGCATTTTGGTATAGGTCTGATTCAAGTTTGTTCAAATCGAGTCCCTTGATCACTATTGGGGCTCCCTATAGGGGCATGAATTTTTCCTTAGTGCAATTTAAGGAAAAATCTTCTCCAGAACCAGTGGGCAGAATCTTTTGATGTTTAGTATACAGCATCTTGGTATCGGTCTGCTTCAGGTTTGTTCAAATGGAGTTCCTTGATCAATTTTGGGGCTCACTATGGGGACCTGAATTTTTACTTAGTGCAATTTAAAAAAAAATTTTTAAAAATCTACTTCTCCAGAACCAATGGGCAGGATCTTTTGATATTTGGTATACAGCATCTTGGTATGGGTCTGATTCAAGTTTGTTCAAATTGAGTCCCTCGATCAATATTAGGGATCACTATGGGGGTGTGAATTTTTACTTAGTGCATTTTAAGAAAAAATCTTTAACAATCTTCTTCACCAGAACCAGTGGGCAGAATCTTTAGATATTTGATATGCAGCATCTTGGTATGGGATGGATTCACGTTTGTTCAAATTGACTCTTTTGATCAATATTGGGGCTCACTATGGAAGCGTGAATGTTTATTTTGTGCAATTCAAGGAAAATTCTTTAAAAATCTCCTTCAGAACCATCATGCAGAATCTTTTAATATTTGATCAGCAGCATTGTCCCATTCAGTCCTGTTGATGTTTTAGCTCCACAGAGAGTATGGATTTACTCTGTAGAACCTTAAGAATAGCTTTTGATAAAATTTGTGTCTTGACAGTATGGAACATTCGGTGAGCGCCTAAGGCCCCCTGGGGCCTCTTGTTTGGTTTTTTATGCGTTTTAAGAAGAAGAAAAAATTTTAGGCTGAAAATATTTTGTTTGGGAAAAAAGTCTGTTTTTTATGCGTTTATCTCAATTTTGGGACATAAAAGTGCAGGAACTG
The DNA here is from genome assembly GCA_031216915.1 of Pictodentalium vernedei. Taxonomy (NCBI): domain Eukaryota; kingdom Metazoa; phylum Mollusca; class Scaphopoda; order Dentaliida; family Dentaliidae; genus Pictodentalium; species Pictodentalium vernedei. The sequence goes on along the minus strand of CM062293.1, from coordinate 13,091,788 downwards.
AAAATAGAAGGAAAATCCTGTGTATTGTGTGGCACAATCGCTTCATCCAGTTGGTATATGCTTTTCTTAGGAGGGGCGAATGCAGCTTATTCAAGTCATGTCCCTGGTTTGATATTTAAGACTACCATGTCAGGTGAGCGCCCTCAGGCCCCCTGCGGCCTCTTGTTTAATTTTTTGTCTCAAAAACATAGGTTATGACCCCTCATTGGAACGAGTTAAATGAGCTTGTTCCAATGAGGGAAATGAAAAAATAATGAAAATTAATTGATTTTTGGCTCACCAACGATAGTTGTGTGAGCCTATAGCATTGCCCTCATGTTTTTGGACTTTTGTGTACAGGTTTTTTACTTTTGTGTGCAGGTGGACAGCCACACTTTACATTGGCCACCCATTGGTGAGCCACAGGGTACTAATACCCCTTCTAGTTTAGAATAGTGCTGGCTGGTTTTGGCTGTTACATTGGATAAAAGGTTAATACAAACATTTCATTAGCTTATTTCTCTTACCAAAATCGACAAAATAATATGAAAGAGAGAGAGTTGGTGATGTATCGGGAGATAAGGTTTAACTAGGTAGAACTTTTTTTTTTCAGCCTGCTCTGTTATACTTGGTACCAGCATGTGTTGGTGTCCCCCTACTTGTTGCTGTAATCAAAGGAGAAGTCAAACCTCTATTCAGGTGAGATTTAAGTCTTTTATTTGTCTGTACTAATTACAGGTAAGACATAAAATGTTTTAATTTCCTTTACACATAACAAACTAGACTTTACTTAACTGGTAAAGTGCTGGAAGCCCATATTTGGGCTTTATTCTGAGGTGAAGGTACTACAACTTGAAGGCTTCATACTCAGAGGATGTGCTCCGTATTATCTTGAAGTGATATTATTTAGTCTGTAAGGACTTGGCTTGTTACAATTTATGGGAGAGTGCCTACAAGGCACTCTCCCATAAATTGTAACAAGGCAAATATATGTGAACAAATTTTGAAGGCCAAAAATAATTTAGCACTCTACCAGTTAAAACAGGCTAGACACAAAGCCTCTTTTTTTATTTTAGTTTAAACAATCATTTTTTTCAATGACTATCAAGGCACTTTATCCCTGTTGCTTACATGGGAGACGATGATGCAGTGTAGTAAGGCGTACTGTACGTTGATGGTGCACATATCTTCAACTGCTGTAACCCTGCTTTAACAGAGCTTAAACATAGTTAATATGTAGAGCTGACAGTTGCTCGTTGATTCTCTCCGGCTTCCTCCACCTTTAAAACTGTCTCGGTCATGATTAGCCATTGTGCATAAGTGTGTGACCTTGAACACCAGCAAATAAATAAATTCAATGACTATGCTATACATTACAGAATTGAACACCAGAAAAAGTACAGCGGAGCCTACTTAATTGGATATCTCTTAACTGAATAACCCTGTTAATTGAATATAATTTCCTAACACAAAACCATTTACCATACCTCCAGTACAAATTTGACCTGTTCATTGAATATAGGTTATAGAGTAAACTGTTAATTGAATTAAAAAAATTGTAACCTCTCAAGAAATTACCCTGACTCGCCCCAGTTTTCATTTGTTTATCCACCAATTTGGCTTCTGTCCATCCAATACAGGCATTTAATCTATTGTATCTTGTTTGACAGAGCTCAAGGAGCTCTACAAGATATAATAGAATAAATGCTAAGTTTATCTCTAGATTACAGGAAAGTGACACAATCCCTGTTAATTGAATAGTCTTGTTAGTTGAAAAATTTCCATTGGCAAAGTAGCTATTCAATTAACAGGGTTCCACTGTAATAGTGCAGTGCACAGCAGCTCACAATATAACATATATTTAACAATAAAAACTGTATTAGCGGAATGTGACAGAAAGCTTGCAGCTTATTTAGTCATCTCCCTGCATGACACATAAATTTACTCAAAAGTGGTACATGTATAAATAGATGAATTCACGTATATCGCTGTGTGGAGGCCTGAGCCTTTAGATGATCACCAGGTTGATTTATTTTAAATAATTTTTTTTTTCAATACAAAACACCATGTTATATGTACACATCATGTTCAAAAGGAAAGAAGATGAAACAAAGCAAAACAAAATAATAGTACACAAAATAACAAAGAAAACAACAGATGAATAAGAGATTTGACAGTAAGCTTGGAGCTTTTGTCAGTTGTCTCCCTGGTAAAATAATAGATATGAGCAAGTTAATAAGCTTGCAGCTTTTGTGAGTTGTCTCCCTCGTAAAATAATAGCTTAAGTCAATTTTATACATTATAAGAAAAATACGGAATGATAGTTTGTTTCTGTCTATTTCCTGAGTTATGAACTCCAAAAAACAAAGGCCAAACTGTGTAAATGAGTGTAGGATTTACACGATGTTTGGCCTTTGTTTTTAGGGGTTCATAACTCAAGAAATAGACAGAAACAAACGATCATTCCTTGTAACTAAACTTGAGGGGCAATAAATTTAAATGCTCTCTACTTTACGGAGTTAAAATGAAAACCTGGTCGCATCATGCTTCCTAGTGATAACTGAATAAAAAAGGCATAGTTTTCTAAAATTCTGTTGAGGTAACGATACATTTCACTGAAACATGTTCTTGTGTCCCACCCAAAATTGCTATTTTCTGAACTGATGGTCCGACTTGAATTAAATGGTTTGTGGTATTATTCAGTCATAAGTACTTGACTCGTGCAAAAAAAAATTTCCTGTGTCCCCGTGTGAACCCCCTTGAGCTAAAATAGAAATGTTTTCAAACACCCATATTTACCAAACCACACAAAACAGAGAGCTGTTATATGGTATGAAGCATCCTTAGGATGAGTAGAATTGAATGCTAAAAAAAAATTGCCATAGGTTGTGTCAGGATGTTCTGTAGGGGGGGGGGGAATTGGAAAATGCTGAGTCCGCATATTTGCAAAAATTTTCGCCAGAACCACTCATCAGAATTTTTAGCTTAACTTGACAAAGTCAAGATAAGCTATTGCCATCACATGTGCAGAAATCTGTTAGTCTGTTCACATTTTCCTTTAGCACAGGCTACACCCTGTAGTTCTTGTCTGATCGCCACAAAATTCATATGCAGGTTTTAGGTCATGTCTAGATGAGAACGTCCCCTTTTGGTTGCATTTGGTCAACCGTGATGGCTGCCTGACTCCAAAACCCAAAAACCTTTAGCACAGTCTACAGGTCGTATTTATGAAGGGATTTCATTGTAACTTTGTAGGATGCCTCTGTATAATATCTAGATGAGAACGTATCCTTTTGGTCATCATGATCTGTCAACCGTGATGGCTGCCCAAGCCCGAAACTCCAAAACCTCTAGCACAGTCTGCAGATCATATTTAATATGGAGGGATTTCATTGTAACTTGGTCGGATGACTCCGTATGATGTCCAGATGAGAAGAATTTGATAGCCCTTTACCCAACCCAGACGATTTCAAAATTTATTATTTTAAATATCGTTTAAATTTTTTCAAAAAATTTCAACAAAACCATATCATGTGACCCCTCTTTGGATGTGGGCGATTCGTTGGGTAAAGGGTAAAGAATTTGTGATTATTTCTCTTTATAGTTATGAAGATAACTCAGATGAGAAGAAAGAAGAGAAGAAAGAGGAGAAAAAAGAGGACAAGAAAGTGAAGAAAGAAAAATGAAATGTCTACTTTACTTGGTGCTTTAAATAATCTCAAACAGAACTGTACATAGGTTGATGGATTATATTTTATTGATGTCTGTGTTTAGAGCTCTTATTACACTCAACTGACTCATTTTTCTTTTGTGCTGAGCACAATTTTGAATAACTTGTAAATATAATTCAATGAAAGTAAAAAAAAAAAAAAAGCTCTACTATTTTCTTGATATTTTTTATTGGCTTCCCACTCAAATGAAAAGTCCATAAATTTTGGCCCCCTCCTTGAAAAAGTACTGGAATTTGTTTATATCCTTGAAAAGTACTTAACCCTTTACCCAACGAATCACCCGCATCTGCCCACGTAATATGCAAATTCAGCAGCTGAAAAAATATTATTTTTCAAAAAAATTTCAACAAAACCATATCATGTTACCCCTCTTTGGAATGAGCTCGTTCCAAAGAGGGGTCACATGATATGGTTTTGTTGACATTTTTGGAAAAAATTTAAAAAATGATATTTAATAAATTTTGAAAACGTCTGCGTTGGGTAAAGGGTTAATTTTCACCCACTCTTCTTGAAAAGTACTTGAATTCAATTTACCTATAATCCATGAGACAAAACGTTTCATGATATCCAACCCCAGTATGATGTGTATATTTTACACCACTGCAGTCTATTATGCCCCCCTCCCCCCCCCCCCCCCCCCCAATCTCCACAGGAGGATTCAGGTGTGTCTAGTGAAGCCGTCTGCTCGTCCATACAAACGTTTTGCATTGCAACTTCAAAGCTATCAGATGGATTTTGATCACCTTTGGTATGCTGATAGACCTGCATGGGGGAACGGATATGCATAAGGAACAGGTTCGGTCCAATAATTTTTCCCAGGTTTATGTCCCTTTTTCCATTCTTCCAACTTAGAAATTTTTTATGTCCCACATTACCTTTGAAGCTACTTGGAACATGCCTGTGGGTCGGGGTCAGTGGCCCACGTTTTGCATTGCCCTTGTTTCAGGAGTTTCAATATGCAGTGATTTTATACACTATTGAGAGCCCTTTCCAACAGTGTATTAACCCCAGCAATTTATTGTCATGACAACAGTAAGTTTTAACATCATTACAAAGTAGTTCTTTTCCCCGTGGGAACCCCGGGAAGTACGCAGCACTTGTTTACTGTGGTCAACCAGTTCCGCTTTACTAGTAAAATAGGACCCAGTCACCAATGCTTGGGGTGAAAGTCCTCTAAAATTGGCAACATGTTGATCAACGATAGACTAAACTTGACTTCATCTCCATGTTGTGTCACGATTAGCCATGGTGCATAAATATGTGACGTTAACCACCAACAAACAAACAAACAAGTAGTTCATTGTTCTAGAAGAGTTAACAAATGAATAAAATGACAACTTGAGTCAAGATATTTGTCGATTATCGAGTAATGTAGATGAATGAAAGGGGGCGTGGTTGCAGTAACCGGTTCTTGTCAGATCACCAAAATTAAGAGACGTCAAGCCCGGTTAGTCCTCGGATGGGAGACCGTCAGAGCGATCGATTCAGACTCCCGTGTTGTGTCCTTGGGCAAGGCACTTAACCCCGACTGTCCACATGGGGGAACGATGACGCCGTGTACTAAGATGTACTGCACGTCGAAGATGCGCATGTCTTCAACCAATCTAACCCTGCCTGTGCTGCAGTGCGGAGTTACGATGTTGGGGATCTGGCAGCTGTTCGTCATTGCTCGGTGGTTCTCTCTGGGTACTCCGGTTTCCTCCACCCGTGAAACTGTCACGGTCATGATGAGCCATTGTGCATAAGTATGTGACCTTAAACACCAATAAATAAATAAATAGATGAATGAAATATCGATCATCTTAATTTTTTTAGGCAAATGGCAGGTGAAGATACCGATTCTTCGCCCAATTTGTAAAGCCCTGACAGTCTTTGAAAATCGTGGTGAAATTATATGAGAAATGCTTAACCCTTTACCTAACGAATCGCCCACATCCACCCGCATAATATGCAAATTCAACAGCTGAAAAAATATTATTTTTCAAAAAATTTCAACAAAACCATATCATGTGACCCCTCATTGGAACGAGCTCTTCGAGCTCGTTCCAACGAGGGGTCACATGATATGGGTTTATTGAAATTTTTGAAAAATTTTAAAAAATGATATTTAAAATAATAAATTTTGATATCGTCCGCATTGGGTAAAGGGTTAAATTATATTTATTTCTTATGGTTTAACAACACTTTAACAGCCAAGGTCATATGTCGGTGACAGTTTTACAGATGGAGGAAGCCAGAGAGAACCACCGAGCAACAACAAGCAGCTGCCAGCTCCCCAATATCGTAACTTTGCCCTGCAGCACAGGCAGGGTTAGATTGGTTGAAGTACACAGCATCCTCATGCCCCCATGGGTTAAGTGCCTTGCCTAAGGACACAACGCAGGAGTCCGAATTGATCGCTCAGGCGGTCGCCCATCCAAGGACTAACCAGGCTCGACTTAACTTCAGTGATCTGATGAGAACTGGTTACCGCAATGCCACCATGCCCCCAAGATAAATGCTTAAATAGCACTTGAATTGGATTCTCTGATATTATTGGGAACTCGGTTATCCAAAAAAAATGAATAGCTTCTTACCTGCAACATGTTGTACACATGGTGGGTTTTAGCTCACCTGCCACCATGGCAACTCTGGGAAGTGAAGCAGTGCTTGTTTACTGTTCTAAACAAGCTCTTTTTCACTGGTAAAATAGGACCCACTCACCAATTCTTGGAGTGGAAGTCCTCCAAAATGGGCAACATGGGTATGAACGATTGACTAAACTTGAATTTATCTCCATGTTGTGGTCACGATCAGCCAGTTTGCAGAAATATGTGACCTTAAACACCAATAAATAAATTACCTCACCTGACTGACAAACACGGTGAGGTATTGTGTAGGCCCCTGTGAATATTCGATCGAGTCAACGCCAAGTCGATCAACAAATTCGAGACCCAAAAAAAATCACAAACATAAAAATCAAATATGAAAAAAAAATTATTAATAAATGGCTCAGTATACATACATTATAGTACATTTAATACTGGCTAAATTGCCAAAACAAGGCAAGGAATTGAGCGTGAACCACAAGGACACATCGTCAACATGCAACTCTTTCAGTTTATTACCAATGTCATTTGGAATTCATGCATGTTGCGTGATTCCAAATGACATTGGTAATACACTGAAGAAGATTTTTGTGTCGCCGCCCCATGAAGTGGGGAGCGACATATAGGGATTACTTTTGTCGTCTTGCGTCGTCCACGCCACACTTTCTCTTATCCGCCACTCCTCTTTAACCTATGAATGGATTTTGATGAAACTTTCAGTGATTCTTTATCACATCATGGCATTGTGCACCTCCTATTTTATTTTTTGATCCACTGTATTTTTTCCAGAGTTATGCCCCTTTTCCACTTAGAATTCTGTCTGAAACGCCAGGCTTCTCTTATCCGCCACTCCTCTTTAACCTATGAATGGATTTTGATGAAACTTTCAGTGATTCTTTATCACATCATGGCATTGTGCACCTCCTATTTTATTTTTTGATCCGCTGTATTTTTTCCAGAGTTATGCCCCTTTTCCACCTAGAATTCTGTCTGAAACGCCAGGCGACACACGTCTTCCATGGAAGACTCACATCTAAGTTAAAGAAATTCTCTCATATTGCACTAAGTTAAAATTTGGGTTTCTATAGGGAGCCCAAATATTAACCCAGGCACTCAATTTGAACAAACATGAATCCGATGCCCCCCTCCCGCATTTCAACTGGTGGATCTGAAGAAGAAGATTTTTAAAGAGATTTCCTCATATTGCACTAAGTTAAAATTTGGGCTACCAGAGGGTGCCCTAATATTAACCTAGAGACCAGATTTGGACAAAGTTGAATCTGACCCACCCTAGAGATGTTGTATACTAAATATGAAAGAAAGCATTCTGACTGGTGGATTCTCAAGAAAATTTAAAAGACATTTCCTCATATTACAGCAATTAAAATTTGGGCTACAATAGGGGGGGCCAAATATTAACCAAGGGAGCCAATTTGAATAAAGTTAACCCCCTTTATCGACGGGAATATTGAACTAATCAAATTTCTAATAAATTCAACATTTATTTTGTGAATTGGCAAAATGTTAGGTGATAATATATCGGAGAACAGACACCATTTTTAGCTCAACTTTGGCAAAGCCAAATTTGAGCTTATGCCATGGCCAGTCGTCCGTCTGTCCGTCAACAATTCAATACGGCTCGGGCTAGAGGTCGTATTTATGAACCGATCTTTACAAAACTTCTTGGGTACCTTTGTTATGACCGCGGGACGAGAACGAGTGTTTTTGGGTCCGATCTGAAATTCAAGTTGGCCGCTGGTGGACATTTTGTACAGACTTAGGTGAAATCAGATTTTTGCGCAGAACTTCCATATGAAAGCGCTGATTTGAATAAGTTTTAGGATGAATGTTTAGTACCATGGGATACATCACATATAATACGGGTTTTTTTCTCGTACGTAAATTATGCAAATTAGACTAACTTTGATGTATTTAGTGTTACTTTCAGCACTGTCAGTGCAAATGCCAATACGGCTCGGGCTAGAGGCCGTATTTATAAACCGATCTTTACGAAACTTCTTGGGTACCTTTGGTATCACCGTGGGACGAGAACGAGTGTTTTGGGGTGCGGTCCAAAATTCAAGATGGCCGATGGCAGCCATTTTGTACAAAATTAGGTGCAATCAGATTTTTGCACAGAACTTCCATATGAAAGCGCTGATTTGAAAAAATATTTGTGTGAATGTTTAGTACCATGGGATACATCACATATAATACGGGGTTTTTTCTCGTGCTGAAATTATGCAAATTAGATGAACTTTGATTTTTTCAGTGCTACTTACACACAGTAAGTACACATGTCAATACGGCTTGGGTTAGAGGCTGTATTTTCAACCGATCTTCACGAAACTTCTTGGATACCTCTGTTATCACCGTGGGATGAGAACGAGTGTTTCTGAGTGCGGTCCAAAATTCAAGATGGCTGCCAGTGGCCATTTTGTACCCAAATTAGGTCTAATCAGTTTTTTGTACACAACTTCTATACGGCTCAGGTTAGAGGCCGTATTTATGAACCGATCTTTACGAAACTTCTTGGGTACCTTTGTTATCACAGTGGGATGAGAACGAGTGTTTTTGGGTGTGGTCCGTAATTCAAGATGGCCACCAGCAGCCATTTTTTACCAAAATTAGTGCAATCAGTCTTTTGTACAGAACTTCTGTATGAAAGTTCTGATTTGAATAAATTTTTGTATGAATGTTTAGTAAAATGGAATACATCACATACAGTATGGGTTTTTTTCTCGTGCAGAAATTATGCAAATTCGATGAATTTTGATTTATTTAGTGCTACTTATACACTGTAAGTGCACATGTCAATACGGCTCGGGCTAGAGGCTGTATTTATCAACTGATCTTCACGAAACTTCTTGGGTACCTTTGTTATCACCTTGGGCCGAGAACGAGTGTTTCTGAGTGTGGTCCAAAATTCAAGATGGCTGCCAGTGGCCATTTCGTACCGAAATTAGGTCCAATCAGTTTTTTGTCACAACTTCTTTTTCAGCTCGTATTTATGAAATGATCGTCACAAAACTTCTTGGGTACCTTTGTTTTCACCTTGGGACAGGAATGAATGTGTTTTGGGGTGCCTTTGTTATCACTGTGCTATGAGAACAAACATTCTTGGGCTCAGTCAGACCCACTCTGGGACTCAAAGATTTCTTTTCTAGTTTAGCATCTGTCTGTCACCCACCTTTACAATACTTCACCTATACATTTGTTACAGGCGACGGTCAGTATTTATGTACAGACCGTTACAATACTTTATATGTACCTTTGTTATCAGGTCATTACCTAGATGTTTGTCATTGCTGTGTCACATACTATACATGTACATGTCTTGACAAGTTGAGCTACAGTGTCATTGACACTTTCATTCTGATTATATTACAGAACGTTCTTCATGACTCCAACTAATATTGAAGTTCAGTGAAGCCCACTTAATTGGATATCTCCGAATTGTATATCCCTGTTAATTGAATATAATTTTCAAACACAAAACCATATACCATACCTTCAGTACAAATTTGATCTGTTAATTGCATATGGGTTGTAAAGTAAACTCCTGTTAATTGTATATAAATTTTTGTAATATGTCGAAAAAATTATTGTAACATGCACCAAATTCCCCTTTTTGGCCTCACTACATCCAAAACAGGCATTTATTCTATTTTTTTATTTATTCTATTATATCTTTTTTGACAGAGCTCATAGAGCTCTGTCAAACAAGATATACTAGAAGAAAAGCTCAGTTTACCTCCAGAACACATGAAACTGACCAAATCCCTGTTAATTGTATACTCCTGTTAATTGAATAATTTTCACTGGCAAAATGGATATTCAATTAAGAGCATTCTACTGTAGTAGTTTCTTGTGTAAAAAGTTTACCTACAAAATTGAGAAAGGATTCTGATAATCTATCCACCAAACTCTTGAAAGAATTACAAGTCCTTAATGTCATATAATTAACCCTTTGATATTTTTGTACGTCTTATGAAATCAAACAGTGCGTTGATACTTGGTGGTCATTTGTTTTGTTATTATTTTTCGATTTTTTAAAGTTTTAACCCCACTTCCTCTTTTCTCCCAAATAGTGCTCAATGACAACTGTTGAGACAAATGTTATCGCAGCTTAAAATACTAATACAATCCTGCTGTCAAGACTTCTTAACTGGTTGAGTGCTAGAAGCCACTATCAGGACTTTCAAAAATATGAGGATACCAGAGCAAAAGCCAACACTTTCCTTGCTTATATTTCACATTCATTCAAACACATAATATTTTGTTTATATAAACTTGTTTTATTACAAATTATTGGAGAGTGCCCGTGGGCACTCTCCAATAATTTGTAATAAAACAAGTTCCGAATGACAAATTCAGACCAACAAAAATAATATAGCCCTCAACCAGTTAATCACTAATGTGAAAAATATCTTGTTATTTGTTCTTTCCGACGTTTGACGTCGCATTTTGAAAAACGTTCAAGAAACTGAATTCCCAGTGACGTTTAAACATCAGGATAATTAAAGTCTCAAAGAGTTAATTCCTCATTTTTAAGTGGGACGGACGGTACATGTACTGTTAAAAATGAAAGTTGCCAAAGTTATTCCAGTATTCAAATCAGACGATCAGCAAATATTCAATAACTATCATCTGATCAGCATTCGCCCTGCTTACTCAAAAGAACTCACAAAAATAATGCAAGTGAGATTGGTCAGTTTCCTTGACCAACAAAATGTCTACCAATACCAGGTTGGTTTTCTAAAGAAACACACCACATTCCACCCCATTTTGCACCTCGTTAAGAAAGATACACACACTAAAGACGTAACGCTTTCAATTTTTCTTGACCTTTCAAAAGCATTTGATATACTGGCCTAACCGACATTACTGAAAAAGCTAGAATACTATGGCATTCATGGGGTAGCCGACGCATTTCAAAGCCATCTATCCGGGGAACAACAATTTGCCGCTTTTTACAAGGCAAAATCAAATTGCGAAGACATTACCACTGGCGTGCCACAGGGCTCTATTTTTGGCCTTGTACTGTTTCTTCTGTACATCAATGATATCAGAAAATGAACACTTCTCAAGGTACTCTCTTTTGCTGACGATATTACAGCCTATGTGTCAGGCGACAACTTAGAAAAACTTTCTGGTGATACTAACATAGAACTGGCAAGTATTAACAAATGGTGTAACATGAATAAACTTGCACTCAATGTATCTAAAACAAAATGTATACTACTTCACCACCACCCATCCCCCAACGACGCATATAACCCTACTCACATAAATCTGATTTAGGCAGTCTGGAGGTTTCATCAGCTAGTAACCATCATAAAGAAACAACTATCAAATTTCTAGGTGTTGAGGTGTTGCTCAAAAGTAGCCTGTGCTATTTATGTAATCAACAGCGCAAAAAGAGAGCTTCCACTATCATCATTAAAAATGCTGTACTTTTCTCCCATCCAGAGAAGGGGTCAGCCGAGTGGGCAACTGGGGCGAAGAAGTTGCCTTGGCTTACACTGGGAGCGAAATTCAAGTCTCCCTCTGAAACTTCCTTTGGAGACGTGGCAGTTTTATGCTTTTTTATGTTTTATTTAAAAAAAAAAAAATGCTTCTGCATTCATAACAAAGTAAACACGGCTGCTGTTAAAATCTGCCATACAACTCTGAAAATAGCCTGAACTAGCCCAATTTATATTTCTAAAAAGATTTGTAACGGCATAGTCGTTCGAACAATACGCCCCAACTGACAGCCAGCAGAAAATGGCTATTTAAAAACAAAGTGCCGGCAAAAACAACAAATTACACAAGACACGCATCATGTCAATTAGAATTTATTAAAGTTAACCACCATTTCAAAACATAAACAAAAATGTGCAGGAGACAGTTCATCCATAAACAGTCGAAATTGATTATGGTTACAGTCTTTTCCATTGAAAGTTTTCCTGCACAACACTGAAGACGAGAATTTTCAGTGTTGTCCAATCAGCTCTGATCCATACAGTAGCATTGAGAGGTCAAGAATAAAAGGCAGAGTTGATTTATAAACACATACATCGGTATAGATTGGACAATGCTCCATTGTCTCCAGCTCACCACATTGACGAAGTGGAGATGCCGAGTGGTGGCTGTCATAAGTGGTCTTTGACACCACCACAATACAAACGTAACCAACAGTGATAAATCTGAGCTGCACGGGATTTGGCCCCAAAGTAAAATAGTGGTGGACGTTGTTTCGCACTGCTAAGAGACCTTCTGAAAGTTATGAGGGAAGGGTTTTCTCATACTGACAGGTAATATATTCCACGGGTTGGCAACATCCGGGATAAAAGATGACTGATAAAAATTAGTGTGGCAGAACGGAACACTGAGGTTGATTCACGATCAGAGAATGTGGTGATTTGGGGCACCTTAATGGAAATTTATGGAGGTACTGGATAAGCTTGTGCTTACGGCATCTTTCTGGTAGTGGATCCCAATGCGTGTTGGAATAAAGAAGACTTTTGTTGGCACTCAGTCACTGTGGCATAAATAACTATTTTTGCTGCAGCTATTTGAATCTTCTCCAGTTCAGCTGCTTGTGTTGCTGACCAATTATCCCAGACACTGTCTGCATATTCTAAAAGGGGCCTTGTAATCTCAAAGTAGATCTTTTCAAGGACTTTACAGTCAAGTTTAAACTTGTGAACCCTAAGCATGTCAACACATGCCCAGGACAAGCCTGAAAATAAGGAGTCTGACATTTGCAGAATGGATTCCCCAGAGGGTGAATTTGAGGTTGCTATCCCAAACAGTGGGCCATTTTATCCTCTGGGTACCTCTTTCTGTTTAGTTTTGTTTAAGTTTGAATTCGGGCTTCTATATAATGAGCCCAAATATGAATCCAGGGGGCCGATTTGAACAAACTTGAATCAGATCCACCCCACAATGTTCCAAACCAAATATCAAAAGATTCTGCCTGCTGGATCTGGAGAAGAAGAGTTTTTTAAGAAATTTGCCTGAAATGCACTAAATTCGAATTCGGACTTCTATAGTGAGCCCAAATATGAATCCAGGGAACCGATTTGAACAAACTTGAATCAGATCTACCCCACAATGTTGCAAACCAAATATCAAAAGATTCTGCCTGCTGGATCTGGAGAAGAAGATTTTTTAAGAAATTTGCCTGAAATGCACTAAGTTCGAATTTGAGCTTCTATACTGAGCCCAAATATAAACCCAGGGGGCCGATTTGAACAAATTTGAATCAGATCCACCCCACAATGTTGCATACCAAATATCAAAAGATTCTGCCTGCTGGATCTGGAGAAGAAGATTTTTTAAGAAATTTGACTGAAATGCACTAAGTTCGAATTCGAGCTTCTATACTGAGCCCAAATATAAACCCAGGGGGCCGATTTGAACAGACTTGAATCAGATCCACCCCACAATGTAGCATACCAAATATCAAAAGATTCTGCCTGCTGGATCTGGAGAAGAAGATTTTTAAAGAAATTTGCCTGAAATGCACAAAGTTCGAATTCGGGCTTCTATAGTGAGCCCAAATATGAATCCAGGGGGCCGATTTGAACAAACTTGAATCAGATCCACCCCACAATATTGCATACCAAATATCAAAAGATTCAGCCTGCTGGATCTGGAGAAGATTTTTAAGAAATTTGCCTGAAATGCACTAAGTTCGAATTCAAGCTTCTATACTGAGCCCAAATATAAACCCAGGGGGCCGATTTGAACATACTTGAATCAGATCCACCCCACAATGTAGCATACCAAATATCAAAAGATTCTGCCTGCTGGATCTGGAGAAGAAGATTTTTTAAGAAATTTGCCTGGAATGCACTAAGTTCGAATTTGGGCTTCTATAGTGAGCCCAAATATGAATCCAGGGGGCTGATTTGAACAAACTTGAATCAGATCCACCCCTCAATGTCGCATACCAAATATCAAAAGATTCTGCCTGCTGGATTTGGAGAAGAAGATTTTTTAAGAAATTTGCCTGAAATGCACTAAGTTCGAATTCGGGCTTCTATAGTGAGCCCAAATATGAATCCAGGGGGCCGATTTGAACAAACTTGATTCAGATCCACCCCACAATGTTGCAAACCAAATATCAAAAGATTCTGCCTGCTGGATCTGGAGAAGAAGAGTTTTTTAAGAAATTTGCCTGAAATGCACTAAGTTCGAATTCGGGCTTCTATAGTGAGCCCAAATATGAATCCAGGGGGCCGATTTGAACAAACTTGAATCAGATCCACCCCACAATGTTGCATACCAAACATCAAAAGATTCTGCCTGCTGGATCTGGAGAAGAAGATTTTTTAAGAAATTTGCCTGAAATGCACTAAGTTCGAATTCGAGCTTCTATACCGAGTTCAAATATACACCCAGGGGGCCGATTTGAACAAACTTGAAACAGATCCACCCCACAATGTTGCATGCCAAATATCAAAAGATTCTGCCTGCTGGATCTGGAGAAGAAGATTTTTTAAGAAATTTGCCTGAAATGCACTAAGTTCGAATTCGGGCTTCTATAGTGAGCCCAAATATGAATCCAGGGGGCTGATTTGAACAAACTTGTATCAGATCCACCCCACAATGTTGCAAACCAAATATCAAAAGATTCTGCCTGCTGGATCTGGAGAAGAAGAGTTTTTTTAAGAAATTTGCCTGAAATGAACTAAGTTCGAATTCAAGCTTCTATACTGAGCCCAAATATAAACCCAGGGGGCCGATTTGAACAAACTTGAATCAGATCCACCCCACAATATTGCATACCAAATATCAAAAGATTCTGCCTGCTGGATCTGGAGAAGATTTTTTAAGAAATTTGCCTGAAATGCACTAAGTTCGAATTCGGGCTTCTATAGTGAGCCCAAATATGAATCCAGGAGGCTGCTTTGAACAAACTTGAATCAGATCCACCCCACAATGTTGCATACCAAACATCAAAAGATTCTGCCTGCTGGATCTGGAGAAGATTTTTTAACAAATTTGCCTGAAATGCTCTAAGTTCGAATTCGAGCTTCTATACTGAGCCCAAAGATACACCCAGGGGGCCGATTTGAACAAACTTGAATCAGATCCACCCCACAATGTTGCATGCCAAATATCAAAAGATTCTGCCTTCTGGATCTGGAGAAGAAGATTTTTTAAGAAATTGGCCTGAAATAAACTAAGTTCGAATTCGGGCTTCTATAGTGAGCCCAAATATGAATCCAGGGAGCCGATTTGAACAAACTTGAATCAGATCCAGACCACAATGTTGCATACCAAATATCAAAAGATTTTGCCTGCTGGATCTGGAGAAGAAGATTTTTTATTCTTCCCATTGTCTACAGTGTTAAAAAGTCCTGAAAAAAGTACCTTGTGATTAACTGGGCCTCCCCCAGGAAAATTTTGGATTTCAGCATGTCTCAGACGCGATTTCCTGGAGTTATTGGCCAAAATTTATAACAATATCGCATTTTATAAACTGTAACTAATGTATGTGTCCCGCAAATTTACCATGAGTGTTTGTTCACAGAATCTTCACTAGAATAAGTGGTCCTGAAAATCTTGCATAAAGAATTTTTGGGGTGGGGGGGGGGGGGGGGCAAGACTGATGCTAGGATGTTTGGGATGCTAGGATGTTTGAATCTATATTACAGACTGGGAAGCCAGGATGTTTGAATCTCTATTACAGGCTGGGATGCTAGGATGTTCGAATCTATATTACAGACTGGAATGCTAGGATGTTTGAATCTACATTACAGTTTGGGATGCTGGGATGTTTGAATCTATATTACAGACTGGGATGCTAGGATGTTTGAATCTATATTACAGACTAGGATGCTAGGATGTTTGAATCTACATTACAGTTTGGGATGCTAGGATGTTTGAATCTATATTACAGACTGGGAAGCCAGGATGTTTGAATCTCTATTACAGGCTGGGATGCTAGGATGTTCGAATCTATATTACAGACTGGGATGCTAGGATGTTTGAATCTGCATTACAGTTTGGGATGCTGGGATGTTTGAATCTATATTACAGACTGGGATGCTAGGATGTTTGAATCTATATGACAGACTAGGATGCTAGGATGTTTGAATCTACATTAGTTTGGGATGCTAGGATGTTTGAATCTATATTACAGACTGGGAATGGATGCTAGGATGTTTGAATTTATATTACAGACTGGGATGCCAGGATGTTCAATTTTATATTACAGACTGGGATGCTAGGATGTTGAATTTATATTACACATTCGGATGCCAGGATGTTTGAATGTATATTACAGGCTGGGATGCTAGGATGTTTTAATCTGTATTACAGGCTGGGATGCTAGGATGTTGAGTTTATATTACAGACAGGGATGCTAGGATGTTGAATTTACATTACAGATTGGGATTCTGGGATGTTTGAATCTATATTACAGATTGGGATGCTAGGATGTTCGAATTTATATTATATACTGGGTTGTCCTGCAGCTAATTAGTAAGTGGATTCCAGGCTTTTCAAGGCCATTTCCATGCCATATTTAAGGTTTTTCAAGGCTTCGTAGAAGTAAAATTCAAGGCTTTTCAAGGTTATCGACTAAAAATCGAGAGTACAGTAACAGCAGAAATAAGGTGTAGAATAATCACAGGAAAAGTTGGATGGTTTTTTATATTTTGAAAGATTGTTTTCAAGCATTTTCCAGGACACTTTTGGAATTTTGGGGAAATTCAATGACTTTCCAGGCCTTGAAAATTGATTTTCAAAATCCTAGCTTTTCAAGGCCTGCAGGAACACTGTAGGATGTTGAATCTATATTACAAATTAAGATGCTAGGATATATGAATCTATATTACAGACTGGGATGCTAGGATGTTAAATCTATATTACAGACTGGGATGCTAGGATGCTTGAACCTGTATTACAGACTGGGATGCTAAGATGCTGAATCCAGATTACAGTCTGGGATTCTAGGATGTTTGAATCTATATTACAGACTGGGATGCTAGGATGTTTGAATCTATATTACAGTCTGGGATGCTAGGATGTTTGAATCTATATTACAGACTGGGATGCTACGATGTTGAATCTATATTACAGACTAGAATGCCATATATACCAAAACAAATTGATATTTGGTTACTAATGTTTAAGTTATTCCATAAACAAGCATTACACGATATTTTTTAACAAAGGGCAATAACTCCCATAATTTTCATCAGATATCATCACTGGTCATCAAACTGAACATTGATATTATTGCTATGGGGACATATACCGAAAAGAATTGAAATCCGTTTTTACTATTAAAGTTATGCCATAAACAAGCATTACACAACATTTTTTATTAAACAAAGGGCAATAACTCCAATAATTTTCATCAGATATCGCTGGTCATCAAACTTGACATAGACATTGTTGCTATAGACACATACTGAAAAGAATTGAAATACATTAACTATTGTTCAAGATATCTTTTGTTAAACAAAGGGCAATAACTCCAATAATTTTCATCAGATATCGCTGGTCATCAAACTTGACAGACATTGTTGCTATAGACATATACTGAAACGAATTGAAATACGTTAACTATTGTTCAAGATATTTTTTATTAAACAAAGGGCAATAACTCCCATATTTTCATTGGATATTGTTGGTCATCGAACTTGACAATGTTGTCATACAGACATATAGCGAAAAGAATTGAAATTTGTTAACTATTGTTCAAGTTATGCCATAAACAAGTATTACACAATATTTTTTATTAAACAAAGGGCAATAACTCCCAAAACTATTCATTGGATATTGCTGGTCATCAAACTTGACGTAGACATTGTTGTTATAGAGACATATTGCGAAAAGAACTGAAATTTGTTAACTATTGTTCAAGTTATGCCATAAACAAGCATTACACAATATTTTTTATTAAACAAGGGACAATAACTCCAAAACTTTTCATCAGATATTGCTGGTCATCGAACTTGCCACAGACATTGTTTCTATAAAGACATACACCAAACAGAATTGAACTCTGTTAACTGTTATTCAAGGTAACAAAGTTCGGACGGACAGATGTACGGACGCTCCAACATTTCGGGTTTATGGGCTACCAGAAAAAACATTTTGTAAGTCCAAAACCTTATTTTACCCAGAACCCCACCCCTCCACCCTAGAACTTATATTTAACCCTAACCCCACCCCTCTACCCAAAACCACACCCTAACCCTAACCCTACCCAACCCCTAAAAGCCCACCCCTGACCCTAACCCCCAGGACCTAACCCCCAACCTTAAGCCCTACTCTGGGGCTACCCCTAACCCCACCCCACCCCACCCCTGACCCAACCCCATCCTAGCCAAACCAATAGGATTAGGAGCTATATTTCGGTTTAGGGACTACTACAACTAAAACCTCACCCCTGACCCCAATCCTAAGCCCCCAGACCTAACCCTCCCCCAACCTTAAGCCCTACTCTGGGGCTACCCCTAACCCCACCCCACTCCTAACCCTAACACTAACTTAATTTGGAGGTAGCCCCTAATAATAATATTCCCTAAACCCCCAAATTATGTTGGCCCAGATGGACAAACAGACAGATGGACAGAACTCTTCACTACATCCCTCCCTTGCGGGGGGGGGGGGGGGGGGGGGGGGGGGGGGGGGATAATAATAAGAAAATGTAGCAAAGTATGTTTAATCAGGCCTGGCATTTTCAGGAGAGCGATTTATTCACTCGCCTACTGCTTGCCTTAAAAAAATTGAGGAGGGCGAAAAATAGCCCTCCGAGCCTTAGAAAATAATGATACCCACAACAGTCTGTTCCTAAAGCCCACAGGTTTTCAAATCTCTATGTTAGTGGTCTCTGCAATATGGCCACACTGCCTCTCCCACACCTCCGGGCATTCCCAAGGCCCAGAGGTGTGGGAGGGGCAGTGTAGCCATCTCACAGAGGATGCCTGGTTAGCAGCACCAAATAAAATGTACAAAACCCATTAGGCAGAATTCATTAATAGTACAACTTCATTTTGCCACTTTTAGCTTTTGTAAGCTTGAGCAGAGCTAATCGCTCGCCAAGGCCATGTGAGGAGAGGGATTTTTAGCCCTCCTGCATTTTTAAGAATGCCAGGCCTGTTTAATTGTTATAGAATGACAGACACATTTACTGTGTAATGTAAAATTGTATGCCAGGTTCACAGACTCTGTGCTAAATTAGAAAATATGAAGAAAATGTAGCAATACCTGTCAGAGTGTGACTGCCACATTTATCAATAGTGTAAAATTGTATTCCCGGTTCAGAAATTTTGTGCTAGATGGAAAAATACGGAGAAAATGTATCAATAATAATAAATATAAAAAAAATGTCATAGCATGACTGACACACTTACTGAGTGTTCTAAAGTTGTGTTCCAGGTTCAGAGACACTGTGCTAAATGAGGAAATATGGAGAAAATGTAGCAACACCTGTCAAAGCATGATTGACATATTTACTGAATGCTGTAAAATGGTATTCCAGGTTCCTAAACTCTGTGCTAGATAGTAAAATATGGAGAAAATGTAGCAATGCATGTCATAGCATGACAGATACACTTACTGTACAGTTCAAAATTCTATTCCAGACTCAGAGCCTCTGTACTAGATGGTAAAATATGATTAAAATGTAGCAATACCTGTCATAGCCTGACTGACACATTTACTGGTGTTGTAAAATTGTATTCCATGTTCAGGGATCAAAATACTTTTTTTATTTGCATAGCAAAATGCTATACATTTTCAAAAAATGTATAGCATTTTTGGAAATTTTTTTAGCATTTTATTTTTCAAAATCAATAAGCAATAATGAGTGCTTTTGTTCCCTAGAAAGCATTTGACACTTAGTTACATGTATATTAGTGGTAGGCCTACTAGAAGAACAAAACATACGGTACAGACAAACTGATTAGGTACTCTGACAGCATGTGAGTAGGCATCTATCCCCAGTTACCTTTTTTTCTTGAGTGGATACTTGAGGATCAATATTGCTGCTAACTGATAACCCTCTGTAATTGTCTAAAACATCCCTGTCTCCTTTCTTGTGAATGTTACCTTGCTTTCCATCTACTCTGTCGTCCGGGACCTCTTGCTTTGTGATGACCGTGTTAAATAGAGCTATAAGATGTTCATATAATGGATCCCCTCCTCTTTTTAAAACCTTGTTGGGAATTTCATCAGTGCCTGATGCTTTGCTATTCTTTAGCTTGGTGATTGCATTTTGTACTTCCCCCACCCCAATTTCCCTGTATACTAAGTCACATAAATTTTCTGCACTCTCCATCATACATTCTGGGGATGCCTTCCCCCATTTTCTGTCATTTATGCCCCCCTCCCCTCCTCCATCTTCTATCATTTACCCCTCCCAGTGCTTGATCATTTCTACTATACTATACTTCTGCTATACTTTCTTGGTCATCAGTACTTTTCTCATCCACCTTAATACTATGTGTGGTAATGCCTTTGCTGGTTTTATTTATCCATTTTCAGAATATTTTGGAACTCGACCCCCCCCCCCCCCCTCCCCCCCCCCATCCCTCACTAGAGATGGGCAATATACCGAAAAACCGAACCGATACCGATATCATGGGGACACCGAAAAAACGAACCGACCTAATCTTTGAATACCGAAACCAACGGTATTTTCAATTTTCCCTGTGCATTCGCTATTTATAAGGCCTTGATGAGGATTGATAGCAGTTGAAGTGTTCATTTTCTTGAAATAAGTGACTGATTTTATTTTTCAGTTTTGTTAAGCCTTAAGGACCAGAGCAGTTGTACTAAATTATCAATAGTCTACGACCTGTACATATCAGGTTGCTTAGCAGTGATTTCTAGCCAAGTCTTGGCTGCCTTAACAGGCAGCCAAGACTTGGCTAGAAATCACTGACCAGACAATTTTACTACTGTCATCAGGCCCACCTAAAGATGACATCTTCAGGACACACATTCAATGATTACAGACGCCTTAAGTGGAGCTTGAAAAGTTAAGGCGTATTTAGAACAAGTCACCAAATTACTGTAGATATGATCTGTGTTGACAAAAGAATGACAATGTTGAGCCCATCAACAATGGCATGTGTAGCACTGTCATAGAATGATACAAGAACAACTTATTCTGTATTTTTCTGACATGGATTCAGTGAATCTGAAGTCACATACCGAATACCGAACCGATACCGGGGTATGCCCACACAAAAATACCGAAACCGATACCGAACTCAAAATTCCAATACCGCCCATCTCTATCCCTCACCTGTTTTTCTCATTGCTTTAATGAGATTACAGTTCCTCACTTTCCTATTTTTGTCCTTGATTATATTCACCTTTGTTCTTGCCTCCCCGTATACTTCTTTGGTACTTTTAATGGCTGTATGATTTACCCTCTTGAGTTTTCTACACCTTCTAAATACAACACATTTTTTCTTTCTCTCTTTTATTGCGAGTTTGAGCTCTTTATTTACTCTATATCCCAATTCATTTTTTATCACTCTTGATTCTCTCTATACTTTCTCTCCCAGAGACTTCTCACTATTGAGTCTGCCACCTCCTGAATGTTATCTCTGGTCGACACATTTTCTAACTTTGATTTCAAGTTCTCCTCAAAGTCCCCCCCCCCCCCCCCCACCCCCCATCTGCTTCTTTTCCCAGCTTCCAAATGTCATTAACCCTTTACACAACAAATCGGCCACATCCGCCTGCGTAATACGCAAATTCAGGAGCTGAAAAAATACTATTTTTCAAAATATTTCAACAAAACCATACCATGTGACCCCTCTTTGGAACGAGCATGTTGAGCTTGTTCCAATGAGGGGTCACATGATATGGTTTTGTTGAAAATTTTTAAAAAATGATATTAAAAATAATAAATTTTGATATCGCCTGCGTTGGGTAAAGGGTTAAAGACTGTTGTCCATCGAAATCATGTCTCCACAGCTGAACAAAGCATTCTGATGAACTTATGTTAGCTGACTCACATGTATAAATGATTGGACTACTGATGGAAAGTATTTCTGTAATTGTTACGACTCTTGTCCTGCATTGATTGTCCATGTGACTGGCTTGTGGGTGTGTCAGTGACCATTGTGGGTGTTTCGGTATTCCAAAATATGCCTACTAATTGTGTTTTGATCGAATAGGAACTGGCTTTTGATAGATTAATTTGCTCTGCCATTGAGATGTGATTTCATCGAAATCATATCTCCATGGCTGAACAAAGCATTCTGATGAACTTTTGTTAGTTGACCCACGTGTATATCATAATTGGACTATTGATGGAAAGTATTTCTGTAATTGTTGTGACTCTTGTCCTGCATTGATTGCCCCTGTGATTGGCCTGTGGGTGTGTCAGTGACTATTGTGGGTGTTTTCGATATTCCAAATTATTCATTGGGGAAATGAAATTGATGTGTGCACGTCCACTGTGGCTTATCTTTGAACGATTTAAAATATATTCCATTGTATTATAACAGGGTACCGTAATTAAAAATTATTAGCGTACCACAGATGCGATTTTTGATATGATAAATGGAATAAAGAAGAAAAATAAATAACTAAAAAGGTAGATGCATGTTAAACAAGAGGCCCCAGGGGGCCTGAGGGCGCTCACCTGACATGGTAGCCTAAATATCAACCCAGAGAATTGATTTCCACAAGTTGCATCTGCTCCTCCTAAGAAAAGCTGAAACCAAATATCCAAATATTCTGACCAGTGGATCTAAAAAAAGATTTTTAAAGAATATTCCTCATACTGAACTAAGTCATAATTCGGGCTCCCACAGGAAGCCCATATATGAACCCAGGGACTTGGCTTTAACAAACCTGAATCTCACACCCCTAAGGATTCTGCACACCAAATATCAAAACATTCCGACTGCTGGATCTGAAGAAGAAGATTTTTAAAGAAAATTCCTCATTTTGAACCAAGTTACAATTCGAGCTCCCACAATCAGCCCAAATATGGACCTAGGGACATGGCTTGAACAAACTTGAATCTTACCCCCCTAAGGATGCTGCATAAAAAATATCAAAAGCATTCATCTGCTGGATCTGAAGATTTTTAAATAAAATTCCTCATTTTGAACTAAGTTGTCATTCAGGCTCCCATAGTGAGCCCAAATATGAACCAAGGGACTTGGCTCGAACAAACTTGAATCTCAGCCCCCTAAGGTTGCTCCATGCCAAATATCAAAACATTCCAACTGCTGAATCTGAAGAAGAAGATTTTTAAAGAAAAATTCCTCATATTGACTAAGGTATAATTTGGGCTCACAGGGAGCCCAAATATGGACCCATGGACTTGGCTTTAACACACTTGAATCCCCCCTCCCCCCCCAAGGATGCTACTCACCACATATCAAACCATTCCGACTGCTGGATCTGAAGAAGAAGATTTTTTAAGAAAATTCCTCATTTCGAACAAAGTTACAATTCAAGCTCCCACATTGAGCCCAAATATGGACCTAGGGACATGGCTTGAACAAACTTGAATCTCACCCCCCTAAGGATGCTGCATACCAAATATCACAAGATTCTGCCTGCTGGATCTTGAGAAGAAGATTTTCAAAGAAATTTGCCTGAAATGCACTAAGTTCGAATTTGGGCTTCTATAGTGAGCCCAAATATGAATCCAGGTGGCCGATTTGAACAAACTGGAATCAGATCCACCCCACAATGTTGCATACCAAATATCAAAAGATTCTGCCTGCAGGATCTGGAGAAGAAGATTTTTGAAGAAATTTGCCTGAAATGCACTAAGTTCAAATTCGAGCTTCTATAGTGAGCCCAAATATGAATCTAGGGAGCCGATTTGAACAAAATAGAATCAGATCCACCCCACAATGTTGCATACCAAATATCAAAAGATTCTGTCTGCTGGATCTGGAGAAGAAGATTTTTTAAGAAATTTGCCTGAAATGCACTAAGTTCAAATTTTGGCTCCTATACTGAGCCCAAATATAAACCCAAGGGGCCGATTTGAACAAACTTGAATCAGATCCACCCCACGATGTTGCATACCCAATATCAAAAGATTCTGCCTGCTGGATCTTGAGAAGAAGATTTTCTAAGAAATTTGCCTGAAATGCACTAAGTTCAAATTTGGGCTCCTATACAGAGCCCAAATATAAACCCAAGGGGCCGATTTGAACAAACTTGAATCAGATCCACCCCACAATGTTGCATACCAAATATCAAAAGATTCTGCCTGCTGGATCTGGAGAAGAAGATTTTCAAAGAAATTTGCCTGAAATGCAGTAAGTTCAAATTTGGGCTCCTATACTGAGCCCAAATATAAACCCAGGGGGCCGATTTGAACAAACTTGAATCAGATCCACCCCACAATGTTGCATACCAAATATCAAAAGATTCTGCCTGCTGGATCTGGAGAAGAAGATTTTTTAAGAAATTTGCCTGAAATGCACTAAGTTCGAAATCGGGCTCCTATACTGAGCCCAAATATGAACCCAGGGGGCCGATTTGAACAAACCTGAATCAGATCCACCCTCCAATGTTGCATACCAAATATCAAAAGATTCTGCCTGCTGGATCTGGAGAAGAAGATTTTTTAATGTTTTTCCCATTGCCTACAGTGTTAAAAAGTGCTGACTCAGCACTTTTTCAATGTCCCGAAACTGTACCCTATGATAAAACCGATGGCAATTTTTTTTTACCAATTCTTTCTGTTGGTCCTAAGGAAGCTTCACACCAAATAAAAATTCTCGGTGCCGTGCAGTTTTGGAGATATGGGCGTTTTAATTTTTTTCTATTTTTAGCTCCTGCGGTTCCCATGGGGCTACGGGAAAAAAAAAATCAGCATAAATTAGTTACTTATGACCCAATAAGCCCTCACATAAAATTTGGTTCAAATCAGCCTCTCGGTTTGGAAAATAGAAATTTTGGGCGGGGCCAAAAATTTTGCCCCTCCCATAACGAAGCCAAGTATAGCCCCACAAACTTCTCTTGAACAAATCTGAGTCTACACCTCAAAAGGAAGCTGCACACTAAATATCAAGTCT
Source organism: Pictodentalium vernedei (assembly GCA_031216915.1). Lineage (NCBI taxonomy): Eukaryota > Metazoa > Mollusca > Scaphopoda > Dentaliida > Dentaliidae > Pictodentalium > Pictodentalium vernedei. The sequence continues at coordinate 13,066,465 of CM062293.1, read as the reverse complement.
CTGCTACTGCTGGTTCATGAGAAGAAGATTTTTTAAGATTTCAGCACACTTTTTGGGTGTGGCCCTACCCACGGGCAGGGCAACTTGATTTGAACAAAATCGAATTGCGATGTCATAACAAACTATTATCTCAAATATCAATTAAATTGGTTCAGCGGTTTGGGAGGAGAAGACGCAAACACCATGTTCACGGACGACGGACGGTGAGTGATCACTATAGCTCTCCTGACTGAAAGTCAGGTGAGCTAATAAAATTATTATACAACGGTATTCCTCAAAAATTAATTGTCTCATTTGTTATGTCTGTGACCCATGTATCTACAGGGAGAGTGATTCCTTGTCGTTGACCCGGGTGTTGGTGGGTCTGAGTTGGAGCCTTTGTGTGTTGTTCCTGGGATTGGCCTGATACTTAAGAGTTGGGTGAAAATTTTGGGAGTAGAGACTGTTGGATATTTGTTCAGGTTTTTTTTTTGAGAGTGTTGTTGTACATGTAGGGTTTCGTCGAAATTTCAGAGAGGGAAATAGAACAGACAATAAGCCTTGAACCTGGGGGAGTCCCGATCACCCATCAAACTTGTAACCCTTTGTCCGTTTATTGAGGCCAATCGGGAAAGTTTATTTGGGACCGGGCCTGGGTACTCCAAATCAAGATTGAAATTCAAGGACTTTCAAGGACCAAAAAAGCAAATTTCCATGACCAACATTTGTATCTGGATTGTAATAACCAAAAGTATTTCCTACGACTTTACAAATTACAGTGACACGATCGACATTTTGCCCTATGATGCCTCTAATGCTCTATCATTTGTTTGTCTTTCGAATCACTCGTAATCCGTTTGGAAGCGAGCTCTACAGGTTAACACGTGTAACGGAATTAATTCTTCTGAAACTCCTCTACAGCTTTGATTTCAAAATTTGTGTCTCCGTGCCGGCTGCTATTTTGAAATCAACAGGACGACTGTTCACCGGAAGGAACACCCGAGAAGAGACTTTACGAGAACGGCTCTTATTCGAGGAATCTTCCCAAGAACAAAAAGGGACAATATAATTGTTTTCAAAGGAACATTCGGATACCAAGTGGGTGAAAGTGAATGAACCATCAGTTGAGGGAAGTAACAAGGGAGGGGGCTGGGGTGGGCTATTGAGATATTCTCCTATAATACACCAGGAGTCAGACTAATTTACAATTTACTACATCACGTGACGTTCCTAACAACACGCAACACCCTTAGCAACAGACGATCTATTGGACCAATTTTGACCAAAATTGATATATTGAAGCATAATGCAATAGGGGTCCAAACCAAGGAGTCGGTAATGATGTCAGTTTGTTTCCCTAGCAACGAACGTGCCTCCCTAGCAACGGGCGGCCTCTTGGGTCAATTTCGACCAAATTTGATATATGGATCCACAATGCACTAGGGATGCAAACCAAAGAATCGAAAATGGTGTCAGTTGGTTTCCCTAACAACCAACGTGCCTCCCTAGCAACGGGCGACCTACTGGGCCAATTTTGACTAAGTTTCACTCGTGGACCCATAATGCATCAGGGATTCAATCCAAGGAGTCGGTAATGATGTCAGTTTGTTTCCCTAGCAACCAACGTGCCTCTCTAGCAACGGACGACCTATTGGGCCAATTGGACCAACTGACACCATTTTCCATTCTTTTGTTTGGATCCCTAGTGCATTGTGGATCCATATGTCAAATTTGGTCGAAATTGGCCCAAGAGGCCGCCCTTTGCTGGGGAGGCACGTTGGTTGCTAGGGAAACCAACTTACATAATTTTTGAGTCCTTGGTTTGGATTCCTAGTGCATTATGGGTTCATATGTATCCACAATGCACTAGGGATCCAAACAAAAGAATGGAAAATGGTGTCAGTTGGTTTCCCTAACAACCAACGTGCCTCCCTAGCAACGGGCAACCTCCTGGGCCAATTTTGACTAATTTTTTTACGTGGACCCTTAATGCACCAGGGATTCAAACCAAGGAATCGGTAATGATGTCAGTTTGTTTCCCTAGCAACCAATGTGCATCCCTAGCAATGCGCGACCAATTGGGCAAGTTTTGATCAAATTTGATATATGAACCCATAATGTACGAGGAATCCAAACCAAGGAGTCGGTAATGATGTCAGTTTGTTTCCCTAGCAACCAACGTGCCTCCCTAGCAACCAGTGACCTCTTGGGCCAATTTGGACCAAATTTGATATATGGAACCATAACGCACTAGGAATCCAAACCAAAGAATCGAAAATGGTGTCAGTTAGTTTCTCTAACAACCATCGTGCCTCCCTAGCAACGGGCGACCTACTGGGCCAATTTTGACTACATTTCACTTGTGGACCCATAATGCATCAGGGCTTCAAACCAAGGAGTCGGTAATGATGTCAGTTTGTTTCCTTAACAACCAACGTGCCTCCCTAGCAACGGGCGACCTATTGGGTCAATTGTGACCAAATTCAATCTATGGACACACAATGCACTAGGGATCTAAATCATGTTGGTTGACACGATTTTGTTGACTTGAAGTTGAATGAGACTACTTGCGCTCGCTTTTAGCCAAATTAGGTAGCACCTATTTCATATTATTCTTTCTTATCGGTCCATTTATCTTGAAACACACACTTTCCCAGTATTTCAATATCAAACTGCAGGGCTCGATTTAACTGGATTAGCATAGCACTTTGCTCTCCAATTTCTGAATTTTGCTATTCAACTTCAAGATTTATTAGTTTCAAGTGCTTTTGGATCAACTGCTAATCAATTTTCCAGGGTGAATAGTAAATTGCTATTCAAAATTTTCAGATTAAATCAAGCCCTGAACTGAAAGACTTAACAAGCAAACACAAGATAATTTTTTTCCAAAACGCACAGAAAGATGCGACGACACGAAACCGATGAATTTGAAGCGTGTTCGGCGGTGCCCCTAAAATGTTGATCGGGTTTTCCAGAACTTTCAAGTCCCGACCAAAAAAAACGTTCGTTTTCCAAGAATTTCCAGACCTGGAATTTAAAACGGCCACCTCCTCAGCCCCCCATAACTACCTGCCACCCCAACACACTGAACCTAATTTTCAAACACTTTCCTAGTACCGACACCCTCTCGTCAAGAGCGTCCATCTGTCTCTTGAGTTCAAGATCGAAGAAGAGAAGAAATCACCACCCTACTCGAGGAGAGGTAGTACCTTTGATGAGAGGATCCCCTCTCACACTGGTCCTCACCCGAGTAGGTCAGGAGGCCCTGAAAAGAGAAAGAGAAGGAAGAAGAGCCGGTCCACCAAGCGGAGGGATTCCCGACGCTTGGAGGCATTCTTGGGGTCAGGGAAGTTACGTCCCCGGGAAGATACGTCCCCAGGTTAGTGGGAAGTTACGTCCCCGGGAAGTTACGTCCTCCATAGAGGACGTAACTTCCCACTTGAAAGATGAATTTGATTTAAATCCTACATGTTCTTTTTTGTTTTGTTTTTTGTATGCGTGGAATGTGAATATATATATTTAAATATAGTACCATGTTGTTTGAATAATTCCTTTGATGTAAAATATATTCGGTTGAATCTTAGGGTGTTTTTTCTACTCAAACATTCGGGCAGATCTTAGGGTGTTATTTCAACTGATTGAACTATTGTCAGGTTTGAGGAAAGAGTGTTCCTTCATGTACCGGTACATCAATGAGTGTTTTTTTAACTGATTGCACCATATGTTGTCAGCTTGAAAAGTCTGCATGGCTTTCTCTGGGTATATTAAGGCGTACACTTCATTCATTTCCCCATTCTAAGGATCATATCATCATTTTTATCTGATCGAAAAATCAAAGTGAGAGTCAACCGCGAAGTGTCAGCCGAGGTAAAACTCGAAGCGGGCACTCCACAGGGTTCGGTCCTCAGACCGCTTCTATTTATAATATATGTGAATGACATTGACAAACTAGGGAAGAACCATGTTGAACTATCTCAATTCTCAGACGACAAAGGAATGTGGACGGCCAGTAGGTCTGGAAACATAATACAAAACCGCCTGCAGGATACCATCCGCGACCTGCAAGACTGGTTCGCTCTGTGGCGCATCAAGCTAAATGCCATGAAAACACAAAGAATAACGTTCTATAAAAAACAAAGGAAAAAGCCTGTCCCTAATATTGAGCTTAAGCTTTACGATCATAAACTTGAAGCTAGTAATGAGGCAAAGTTTCTGGGATTCAACCTGGATAGCAGTCTCAATCTAAACAATCACATAAACTCAGTCACCGTCAAAGCCACTAAACGCATCAATTTCCTGAAAATGATCAGAGGTAAAAATTGGGGAGCCAATAAAGAAATTCTCCTCAATCTTTACAAATCATATATACGCCCAGTGCTAGAGTATGGAGCCATAATAACAAGTGACCTGAATAAAACCAACATTGAAAAACTACAACGGGTCCAAAATCGTGCCTTGCGCGTGGCTCTGCGCAAGCCCACGTGGACATCGATAAAACAACTTCACGAGATAGCAAAAATAGACACTATAGCAATGCGCTTAAAAGATCTTCAAAGCAAAACTCTAAATAGACTTCAAGACAGCGAATTAATAATAGAACTCAATGCGCATCGCGTCCTCAATAGGAAAACTAAATAATCTGGGGCATGTCTATCGAAAGGGTTAAAGATTACATCATTGTGATGGGGTGAGCCAGGCATTCTGTGACCTAAATTTAGAACTGGCTGCGGGTGACACGATACGCACGAAAGCTTGCCTCTGTTACCAGTGGGAGTTGCAAACAGCGAGGAAAATCTCCACCTGCTGCCGGGTCTCCCCTCCTTGAGATACAAATCTCGGGGAAAAAATGTTGGCTTCCCCATCCAAAAGGACGGAAAAGGTGTAAATTAAAAACCGAATTGCTCTAATTTCCAGCTCTCTGTCTTTTCTACCTCCTCTATCTCATCAGACACACGACCAAACTGAATGACAAACTATGAGGGATTGAAACAATCCTCAAGCAAAGATGTGCAGAAAACCTAACAAGACCAAGGCAAGGATTGAAACAATCTTGCCAGGAAACAGCCCTTTTTTTTTTTCTTTTTTTTTTGTGGGGGGGGGGGGGGGGGGGTGGAGGTCATTTGGAATTCCCGAAGGATAACCAGATACCTCAAAATCACATACGGCATCCTATCTCCCAGAAGGCTTGATGGATGACTCCCGGTTTTTTTTCAACTAAACTGTTGGAGCTTTCTCCATTCCTTATTTGTAACCGCTATGGTCATATACCGGGGCCGCTACCAAACCGGCGTTGCTGTTTGGTTTTCTTTTTTCTTTTTCCCTTAAAATTGCCATCGCACAACATTATATTCTGGCTCGCCACCATGGTGGGACTCAAACCTCTACCATCGCCAAGCTGGAACCGAATAGAGCCCACTCTCCAATAGTCTTAATGGCGTTGTGGGTTTGTTCTTTGACAATCTATCACTCCAATGCAAACTGCCAGGAATTCTAACCGCGTGCATACCCCTTCAGACCCCATTTGAGGCAATAAGAAGGCTAGGCCTGTGTGATCCAAGATCCAAGGAATAAAATAAGGCTAACCGGGTCGCAAGGGATTTGTAAATCCCACATTGTCCCTGCGCGCCTTCGGCGCGCTAAAACCTTTCATTCATTCATTTCCCCATATGGTGAGCCAGTTATTCTGTGACCTAAATTTAGAACTGGCTGCGGGTGACACGATACGCACGAAAGCTTGCCTCTGTTACCAGTGTGAGTTGCAAACAGCGATGAAAATCTCCACCTGCTGCCGGGTCTCCCCTCCTTGAGATATAAATCTCGGGGAAAAAATGCTGGCTTCCCCATCCAAAAGGACGGAAAAGGTGTAAATTAAAAACCGAATTGCTCTAATTTCCAGCTCTCTATCTTTTCTCCCTCCTCTATCTCATCAGACACACCACCAAACTGAATGACATACTATGAGGGATTGAAACAATCCTGAAGCAAAGATGTGCAGAAAACCTAACAAGACCAAGGCAAGGATTGAAACAATCTTGCCAGCAAACAGCCCTTTTAAGGACTTTTTTTTTTTTTTTTTTTTTTGGGGGGGGGGGGGGGGGTGGAGGTCATTTGGAATTCCCGAAGGATAACCAGATACCTCAAAATCACATACGGCATCCTATCTCCCAGAAGGCTTGATGGATGACTCCCGGTTTTTTTTTCAAACTAAACTGTTGGAGCTTTCTCCATTCCTTTTTTGTAACCGCTATGGTCATATACCGGGGCCGCTACGAAACCGGCGTTGCTGTTTGGTTTTCTTTTTTTCCTTTTCCCTTAAAATTGCCATCGCACAACATTATATTCTGGCTCGCCACCATGGTGGGACTCAAACCTCTACCATCGCCAAGCTGGAACCGAATAGAGCCCACTCTCCAATAGTCTTAATGGCTTTGAGGGTTTGGTCTTTGACAATCTATCACTCCAATGCAAACTGCCAGGAATTCTAACCGCGTGCATACCCCTTCAGACCCCATTTGAGGCAATAGGAAAGCTAGGCCTGTGTGATCCAAGATCCAAGTGAAATAAAATAAGGCTAACCGGGTCGCAAGGGATTTGTAAATCCCACATCGTCCCTGCGCGCCTTCGGCGCGCTAAAACCTTTCATTCATTCATTTCCCCATATCTCTCAATATGCCTTACAAGCGATTGACAGTCGTATCACAAGCGATTGACAGTCGTACTGATCGGACGTGTCTGCGAAAGCTCCTGACTGAACACATCTCACAGCTTGGATATTAACAAAGCCTATTGTTCTCTATACCACTTCTGTGCACTCTAGTGTAATTTTGTAAGTGTTTATCTTTAACTCTGTCTATTTTCTGTCTGCTTTTCTCTGTTAAAACTAAAAACGAATATTTAAGTCAATACAATTTAAGTCAATACAATTAAATTAAAATCTTTAATAACTTAAAAAATAAAAATTAATAAAATTTAGAATTTTAGAATTATTTACAAATAAAAATAATCGATAAACAAAGTCAAGCTCAGTTAAACAGTTCTGCCTTTAATTCTGGTAGTCTGAGCAACAGTGGAAATTCCACTAATACTGATGACATCGATGATGTCGATGATGTCTGGCTTCCAGAAAGAAATAGCCAGATTAAATGACACCATAGAGGGTTTGCGGTCAGAGCTTCAAGTCCAGAAGCGGCAGGCAGATAAAGAAAAGGCTGAATTGAGAAGGGAATTGGAAAAGGCAATTCTGAAAGCCAAACCAGGTAAGGAGGACCATGCTCCTCCAGTTCCCGATTTACCATGTATTGACGCTGCTACAGAAATGGGAAGACCTGCGTCCGCCGGCTCACTGCCGGACTTATCTGAAATAGATTCAGATCTAATTACCCCCAGCCAGGATAACTGGCTGCGTTCCATAGTAGAAGAAGCTACCAACACGGTCGCAGTTTCCCCGGCCGTGGCGGTTGAAATTCAATTGAATAAAAATTCAGCTAAAGTTCCCAAATCGCAGCGACAGAAAAAATCACCAAACCAAAATCGATCGAAAAGGAAACTCTCCAATGAGTTCCGTGAAAATGATGAAACCGTGGACGTCGAAGACGAAAATGTTTTCTGTATGACTATTGATCGGCATGTCAAGAAGACAAAAATCATCAAGAAAAATTCACAGAGCACCGCTACTGAAAAGGACTCGGTGGTCACACCAAGAAATCGGGACTCTGTTAACGCAACAGAGTCTACATCACAGGAAATAGTGAATGCGACAGCTAGCCCAACCGATAGAGCGACGTACGCCGATAAAGTAAAAGCCAAAACGCCCCCTAAGGTGACCAATAAAACCAACAAGACACAGGGCCACCCGCAACCAAACCCCTGTGTCGTAATCACACGCGTCCACCCCAAAACGGAGAAAAACTCGATCGATAAAGCCCTTCCAGGATGCTCGTGGGAGAGGCTAATCTCCAAAGCCACGGGTAACCATACTGGGAAAATAAAAGTAAAATGCCCTAATAGAGCAACGAAATTAAATCTGATAAGCAAAGGGGTAATTATTAATGGCAAAAAATACGAAACCGAGGAATATCGTGTTCTTCCGCAACCCGTTCAGTGTCACAAGTGTCAGAAATTTGGGCACTTGTCACACAAATGCAACGGGGAGCAACGATGTATGAAATGCGGTGACAAACACATCGCGAAGGCATGTAGTGCTAAAACTCTGAAATGCCCGAATTGCGGTGGTCAACACCCCAGCAACTACCGGGGTTGTAGCCACTTCAAAAAAGTTAAAACAAACATCCAGCTTAAAGCTCTAAATGTAAGTAATGTCGAGAACTCATCTTCCCCTTATTCCACGTGTACTCTAATGGCTGGCTCTATTTTCAGCATAATGAAGAAACACTTAGACACCAGTCTTTCGGACGTTTGCAAAGAGATTAGTAAAACAGCCTCTAAGTTATATAATACTCAAATATCTCACACGCTATTAGAAGCGGCCGTCAACAGAATATAATTATGTAACAATATTACAAATAGTAATTAAACTTAAATAAACTTAGTACAGTTATTCCTAAACCATTCATGGATACTCTAAAAATAGTCCAGTGGAACGCTCGAAGCGTTAATCAGAAAAATTTGCAAATGTCACATTATTTAAAAAATATGGACGTAATTGGAATTAGCGAAACCTGGCTTAAACCAAACAAACAATTCTCGTTATGTGGTTTTGATATTATTAGAAGAGATTGCCCCGCCCAAAAAGGCGGCGGTGTCGCTCTGCTAATAAGGCAGGAGATTAAATACAAATCAATACCATGCGACCACCTCAATGCTGAAGTGATTGCAGCTGAAATTGAACTTGACCACAAACACGTGGCCATCATATCATATTATAACAAGCCGCAAGCAACAGTAGACAGTAAAGTATTTGAATTTTTTACCAACAAGTACAAGCACTGCATATTCTTGGGTGATTTCAATTCCAAACACCAGGTATTCGGTTGTCATAAGACTGAGCCTAATGGTGACGCCCTTTTCCACATCATTGAAGAACTCGATCTATTCGTGGTAAATAACGATCAAGACGTAACATACATAAGCAACAACCCACTCCATCAATCAGATACCCTAGACTTGATTATCACCAGCAAATCACTAACCAGCCAAATGCAAGGCATATTTGTAGGAGATGATGATCTAGGCAGTGATCACCTGCCGGTTCACGCCACTCTGAGATGTAATACTGGTCCCACAAGGTATCCTCCCGTGAATAGGAGGAACCTATCAAAAATTGACTGGAACCTCTTCAGAAACATTATCGAAGTAAAAATAAAGGCAAATGACCCCTCAAATGTTCATGAACTAGAAAAAGCCTGCACCCACCTTAACGAGGTTATCAACAGTACACTAGATGAAATCTGTCCCAAGCAAACAGTAAAGACGCGGATAAACAGAATAACCCAAACAACTCTTCAAATAATCAAACAAAAAAGAAAAGCCTTCCGGGCTTACCAATCAGAGAATGATCAAATGAAAAGAGCAGAACTTAAAACCGCGTATAATCGCCTTCATGGAGAAGTAAAAAAGGACATAGCTAACGACAATCGCGTGAGATGGGAAAAAGCAACCGAAAACCTAAATGGGCTGAGAGAACCTAAGAGGTTCTGGGATACATTTAAAACTCTTACTGGCCAAAAGAGCAAAATTGCCAATAATAATGCGCTAAAGACTAGCGACGGATCTATGGCCATAGACGACAAGGCAAAGGCCAGTGCTTTTGCCGAACTTCTAAAGAAGGCACATCGTCCACAAGAAGGGAACAGATATGACAACGATTTTAAGGTACGAGTAAATAAATTTGTCCAAGATAACAACTCAATCTTCAATGAACCGAACTTCGACCAAAGGCATGAAGACGGGGACGACCATGAATTAACCGAACCAATAAGCGTAGAAGAGGTCATGGGTATAATCAGAAAATGCAGGTCATCTTCGTCCCCAGGAGAAGACAAAGTCTCTTACAAAATAATGAAACAGTGCCCCAACATCTTCTACTGCAGACTTACCAAACTCTTAAACTGCTGTCTCTCCTGTGGGTATTTCCCAAAATGCTGGAAAGTGGCCACGGGAGTCATGATACCTAAACCCGACAAAGACCCTACCAACCCTTCTAACTACCGCCCAATCAGCTTGCTTAGCTGTGTTGGGAAAATATTTGAGCGGATTCTCACTACGAGACTTCGCAGCTATCTCGAATCAATCAACTTTTTCAACAAATGGCAAAGAGCGTATAGGAGTCAGAAAGAGGGAATCGAACACGTATATAGACTGGTCGATTATATGAAAACAGCATTTCGTCAAAACGAAATCGGAACCGCGCTTTTCTTGGATGTAGAAAAAGCGTTCGACTCGGTATGGCACAATGGCGTGAGATATGAACTAGCGAAAATGGGATTACCCACTAAAATTCTAAGGATCATATCATCATTTCTAACTGACCGAAAAATCAAGGTGAGGGTTAATCGCGAGGTGTCAGAGGAAGTAATACTCGAAGCGGGAACACCACAAGGGTCGGTTCTAAGTCCGCTTCTTTTCATAATATATGTGAATGATATAGAAAAAGTAGGGAAAAACTTTGTTGAACTATCGCAGTTCTCAGACGACAAAGGCATTTGGACAGCCAGCAAGTCCAGAAACATAATTACAAATCGTCTACAGGATACCATTCGCGATCTTGAGAGCTGGTGTGCTCTGTGGCGCATCAAACTCAATGCCGCCAAAACTCAAAAAGTTACGTTTTTCAAAAAGCAAAGGAAAAAACCAGTCCCGAGTATCGATCTCCAGTTATACGATCACAAACTAGAAGCAAACAAAGAGGCCAAATTTTTGTGATTTATCCTAGATAGCAATCTCAGTCTAAACAGTCACGTAAACTCCATTACGGTTAGAGCTACTAAACGTATCACTTTTCTGAAGATGATCAGAGGTAGAAATTGGGGAGCAAACAAAGATGTGCTTCTCAAGCTCTACAAAACATTTATACGTCCGGTACTAGAATACGGTGCCATAATAACAAGCGACCTAAGCAAAACCAACATTCAGAAGCTACAGAGGGTTCAAAATTATGCCCTGCGAGTGGCACTGTGCAAACCGAAATGGACACCGATAAAGGAACTTCACGAGCTAGCAAAAATAGAAACTATTGATACGCGATTAAAAGACCTACAAAACAAACCCCTCAACAGACTCCAAGATAGTGAATTAATGGTTGAGCTGAACGAACACCGATCCCTTAACAGAAAAACAAAATAAGTTTTCAGAAAATAAAAAAAAAAAAAAAAAAAAAAAATAATAAAATAAAATAAAACAAAAATTATACAATATAACTAAATCGCGTGGAGTCAGTGAGGATTGCCTCGCTACTCATTGGGAACTTTAGGATAGAGTCTGTGAGGACTGCCTCGCAACTCTGCTGAAGCGCGATTGAAACGCGTTTAATAAGATCTATATAACAAAACCCTCCACATACTCCAGGATAGTGAATCAATGGTGAAGCTGAACTAACACCGAACCCTAAACAGAAAAACAAAATAATCCACAGTAAATTAAAATTACTCAATAGAATTAAACTGCGTGGAGTCAGTGAGGATTGCCTCGCAACTCATTGAGATCTTTAGGATTGAGTCTGTGAGGACTGCCTCGCAACTCTGCGTGTGGGGAGTGGGCTCCGAAGAAACACACCTCTTACCCCATCCATAGCAACAATCACACAGCAGGCACAATATACAATAGCGGATACCTATCTTTCTCTCTACCTATAACTTTTCTAACTGAACATTCTCAAATTTTCTTGCAACACTCTTATCAAGAAGACGCATGGAAATGGTAGACAAAGCGTAGGAGGAATTGGTGCAACCTACCTTTCTGCAACATATACAAGAAACCACCAAACGCTAGGCAAGGATTGAAACAAGCTTGTCTGGCTGGGAACGAGTGTATATTTGATATAAATAAACATTTGAATAAAGATTTAACAGCCCTTTTAAGGGCTTGAGGGTGTGTGTCAGTGAGAGGTTTTTTTGGGTGGGGGGTGGAGGAGGTCATTTGGAATTCCCGAAGGATAACCAGATACCTCAAAATCACATACGGCATCCTGTCTCCCAGAAGGCTTGATGGATGACTCCCGGTTTTTTAAAACTAAACTGTTGGAGCTTTCTCCACTTCTTTTTTGTAACCGCTATGGTCATATACCGGGGCCGCTACCAAACCGGCGTTGCTGTTTGGTTTTCTTTTCTCTTCTTCCCTTAAACTTGCCATCGCACAACATTACATTCTGGCTCGCCACCATGGTGGGACTCAAACCTCTACCATCGCCGAACTGGAACCGAATAGAGCTCGCTCTCTTATAGTTTTAAAGGCGTTGAGGGATTGAGTATTGACCATCTAACACTCCAACGTAAACTGCCGGGTATTCTAACCGCGTGCATAACCCCCCTCAGACTCCATTTTGGGCTATAGGAAAGCTAGGCCTGTGTGATCCAAGGGAAAAAAAATAAGGTTAACCGGGTCGCAAGGGATTTGTAAATCCCACATCGTCCCTGCGCGCCTTCGGCGCGCTAAAACCTTTCATTTTCTCTCATTTCCCCATATCTCTCAATATGCCTTACAATCTTAGAGAACCGTCTTCCTCGACGGAGTACCCGTGTTTAGAGTGTGGAAGAAATGTTAGACCACGACAGCAAGCAGTTGATTGTGATGGTTGCGGACGCTGGCAGCATCGAACCTGCAATACCAAAATCCCACAAAGTACGTATTTATATATTATATTATTATTAGATTTTTTTTCACGCTATACACTCGCGGCTTAGTTGGCTTAAACGAATATGCAAAATATATTTCGTAATTGTATAGCCCTGTTAACCCTTTACCCAACGCTAGTAGCAGACGACACTCGTAAAAAATGTTCTTGCATAACTAAAAATTTTCATTTTTTGTTTCCAAAACATAGGTTGTGACCCCTCATTGGAACGAGCGCGACGTGCTCGTTCCAATGAGGGGCCACAACCTATGTTTTGGAAGCAAAAAATGAAAATATTTAAAAAATTGAATTTTAGTGTATAGCGCTGGCCTATGTTTTTGAGACAATTTTTTGTCTCAAAAACATAGCTTATGACATCTCAATGGAACGAGCACGACGTGCTCGTTCCAATGAGGGGCCACAACCTATGTTTTTGAGACAATCATGGGTTGTAGGGTAAATTCCTGTTAATTGTATAAAAATATTGTAATAATGTCAAAAAATTATTCTAACAATCAATTAGCACCTGTAAAATAATTTATTCATAAGCTGCAACACCAACCAGTCTGTGAAAAAGTACGTCCAGCAGTTCCTGGCCTTACCCTTCTTCCCAGCTGAGCACATCAAGCCGACGTTTGAGCACATCGCCCCAAAGGCCAACAGTGACAGTTTGAGGGAATTTGTGAAGTATGTTGAGGACCAATGGATGACAAATGACCAATTTGAAATATCAACATGGAGTGTATACGAACATACGATACGCACAAATAACCACATTGAAGGTGTGTATTTCATTAGATCAAATCCAATCTCAAATAGTTTCATAAAAATCATCATTTCATTAAAAAAAATTGTATGGCGTGTTGTCTGCTATGCCCGTTAGGTAATGGGTTAACATTTTGTTTGAATAAACGATACGCATTAATAATCACATAGAATTCAAATCTCAATTAGTTTCACATGTAATTTGTCCTAAATTAATCCCAAATTAATATCACAATGCTGTCAAAACAGAAATCAATGTGAATCTTATCAATTAAGTACACATGCAGTCAAAACGAAGTGACTGATCAATGTATTCAACGTAATTTTATTTTTACTTTCAGCTTGGCACCGTAGGATGAATGCAAAGGGAACGCGGTTATCCTTTTACAAACTGGTAATTGTGCTACAACAAGCGGCAGAACATGTACAGCACTCCGTAGAGGCCCGTGACCTGGAGACGGAATTAAGGAGAAAATACACAAAAATTGACCAGCTGTGGCAAAAATATAAGAACAATGAGTTGAGAACGACAGAATTTTTAATGTCAATCAACAAAGTTTATCGTCTGGGCCAGACAAAGAAATAAAATATAAAAATGATGAATATGATCCTGTAAAATATAAGCAATGTTTGTAAAAACGTTCGCTAAATGTATCTATTGTAATGTTTTGTTGATTTGATTATTGTTATGTTTAAACCATGAGATCTGCTTTGAATAATGAATAAAATGTCTTTAATCAAAAGATACTATTCCTTGTACCTTACAACCCCACGTCAGACCCAAGCCAATTAATTAACAAGTATAGGGGACGTAACTTCCCGGGGACGTAACTTCCCACTAACTGAGGACGTATCTTCCCGGGGACGTAACTTCCCGGGGACGTATCTTCCCGATCCCCATTCTTGGAGATGAAGAAAGAGAACGGTGAGGAAAAGAAAGAGCCAGAGGCGGCCACCACTCCCCCCCTCCCCAGTCCCACAGATAGCCCCATCCAAATGCCGGCTTCCCAGCCGGTATTGTCGGATGTGGAAGAGTCTGTGGAGACTGAGGTGGAAATGGAAGCTGCCCTCTCGCCTCTTCCTGATCCCCACTCGCCTCTTCCTTCTAAACCAGAATACCAGGACGCGGACGACAGGATAGAGAACGTCTTACGGGAAAACAAAATACAAGGGGACCTTCACAGGCGAGAGATGGACAGGAAATACCAAGTATTCCTCCAACAAATCGAAGAAGCCAAAAAACTAATAGCCGCCAGAAACCAACAACAACAAAAGACTCAGCAATCACCCACAACCACTCCAGACTCGGCTAGGACCAGACCTACAAAACTCACCAACCATCACCAGGCAGCCCACCAACTACACCAGCTACCACTGTCTGTCCTTCCAAACCCCCACCTCTGAAAAAGAAGCAGAAAAGACACAAGCACCGCTAACAACCCACAACTTCTCCTCCTTTACCACGGTCTGAAACTTCAAAATTCTACAGCTAATGAGGGTCGAAAGGGGTTTGCTTCCCAAATCGTCCCTGCGCGCCTTCGGCGCGCGAAACCATTTGATTCGAAGGAATTATACCCGTGGAGTAATTATGCTGAAGGCTGTTCGTGAACAACAATCTATTGAAATGTGAGAACCAGGTCCGTCTTATAAAATATCCCTGTGAAATCTGTTCAGAAAAACAATTAGACTCGAAATTTCTGAGGTGAGCAAAACTGGTCTTGAAATATATTTATCCTTAACCACTTTTGGCCGTTTTATAATCTTAGCAATAAAATACGGTAGAAATAAATAATAAATTATATTAAATAAGTAATAAAATAAAAAAAAAACGTTTGTCCATTTTTCAGCCGACACTTTTTTTTGGAGACACAATTCCCAGAAAACAGAGTCCCATACCCGTTTAGTTTAGTTTCGAGAATTATTTCAAAATGTATTTTCTTTTACCTTTTTTGAAACAATTTGCAATTACACTTATTGGTAGGATTGCCACTGAATCACTCCTGGAGTGAAATTTCAACCCAGACAATAACCCAAACTCTGTAAAATTCACAAAACATACATGTAAAGGTTCAGCCAATGGACCTCCGGGTATAACCTGGAGGTCTATTGGCTGAAACTTTTATTGTGATTAAGTTGTTATAAAAAAAAATGGTAATTATTGTCTGCGTGGTTGCTCCATTCAGCGGGAGTGACTCCCAAACGTGGTAACTCCACAGACTCAGGGCTAACTTAGCATTAGAGGTGTAAGACGCCTCAGTATACAATGCGACAGTAACCCCGCACCCCCCCCCCATCCCCGCCATCCCCCCACACACCTACCCCACCTGGGGGAATCGGGACTAAGTGCTCAACTCAAATATATAAAGCAGTTTTCACTGATCAGAGATTAGCTGTGGACCTTTCGATTTGAAGTTCAATGCTCTATACCACTGAGTCGCCACGCCCCACCCCCTGCAGTTAATATGCAGGTCCCTGACGCTGTTTCTTGGAAAGCTGCCTCGGAGAACTTTGCAGTTTTCATTATCAGAGACTGATATTGTTGGGCGAGAAAATATTAAAAAAGAAACGGTATCCACTTGAGAATTAAGAAATCCCCCCCCCCCCCCCTCCCCATCACAACAAAATAGACGCATACTAAATTTGGAACCAGTCTCACTCATTTAAAATACAGTAAATTCATTCGATGACAGAAGAATGTCTGCATTTTTGTACCAAGTGTGTCTGGGGGGATGAGCGGGGGGGGGGGGGATGGGGAGGGGGCTGACTCGTTTTCCTTGGTTTTCCGTATTATCACTATTGACCATTGATGATGATTTCATCCTCGCCTCTGAGGTTGTTGACTTAAATTTGCACTGACACCCCCCCCCCCTCCCCTCCCCCAAAAATGTTCAGTGACAAAAGACTTTGTTTATCCATTTTGTTGTTCGCTGCTCGACTAGCGATTTTTTTTTTTACGCCACAATTTATGGTAGGCGAAATTGCACTGCTCACGGGGGAAAAACGGAATAGCTGACAGGTTCAGTTTATATTTCAGGTGATTTTTATTGTATATTTAATTTGTAGGTGTTTAGGGACTAATGCAGGGCGAAACAGGTCGGATTAAGTCAGTATTTTTTGAGAATTTTAATTAAGTTTTTTTTACGTTGCCCTTTTTCGTGTATATTGTTTTCAGCTTTTGGATTTTGTGGACATGGATGGCAAGTTTGTTAGTATAGTCGGGGGTGATGCTTCGATGCCGCATATTATCGACCAGTTTCACTAACTTCAATCTGCTGCAAGATCATGGAACACATTCTTCACAGTAACATCATTAGCCATCTCGAGTACTACAGCATCCTTTCCGATTACCAGCATGGGTTCAGAAAATCTCGATCTTGTGAAAGTCAACTCGTCATCACAATCCAAGAATTCGCTGACGGTCTGAACAACGGCGAACAGATAGACGGCATACTGCTGGATTTTTCAAATGCTTTTGACAAAGTACCACACCAGCGTCTTCTGCACAAATGTCACTATTATGGTAACAGTCTCGACTGGATAGCTAGCCTTTTAGGCCAAACGCAACAGGTGCTATTGGAAGGGAAAACATCAGCAACAGCAGACGTAACATCGGGAGTACCACAAGGAACCGCAATGGGACCACTGCTGTTTCTCATTTACATCAACGACCTGCCTGAATTAGTCACATCAAGGGCTCGCCTGTTTACCGGCGACTGCCTACTGTATAGAAAAATCAGCAAACCAGAGGACACCGCCATTCTCCAGAACAATCTCGACAACTTACAATCATGGGAAGACAAATGGCCAATGCAATTCAACCTAGGTAAGTGTGAAACCATTAGGATTACCAACAAGAGGAAACCAATTGTCAACATTTGCAACATACATGACCAGGAACTTTCCACGGTGATGTACGTCAGCCTAATTATAGTAATACCTGGCTCTTAACATCAGCAGCAATTTATCATGGAACACCACATCAGCTCTGTTACTAAAAAGACCAACAACATAACTGCCTTTTTCGGGGAGAAACATCAGCTCATGCCCACCTGAAATCAAGGCACAGTGTTATAACATACTAGTTAGACCAATAATGGAGTACGACTGCATAATCTGGAATCCCACAACACAACGCAACATCCGCCAGCTAGAAATGGTCCAGCGACGAGCTGTCCGATTTGTTATGGGGCTACAGAACCACCGGTAGCGTCTCAGATATGCTGCACATGCTCACAATGGATCACCTTACAAGAACGCAGGAAAACTGCGAAAATCATCGTGCTGTCCATACAGAGTCAACAATCAACCAGTGGCAATACCTGCAACCCCTCGTGGGAACCCCGGGAAGTGAAGCAGTGCTTGTTTACTGTGGTAAACAAGCTCCGTTTCAGTGGTAAAATAGGACCCAGTCACTAATGCTTGGGGTGCAAGTCCTCTGAAATAGGCAACATGAGGTATAAACGATTGACTGACCTTGACTTAATCTTCATGTTGTGGTCATGATTAGCCATTGTGCAGAACTATGTGACCTTAAACAACAACAAAAATAAATAAATAAATAAATAAATAAATAAATAAATAAATAAATAAATAAATAATACCTGCAATACCTAACCTTGTTCCCAGTGGCGCGACATCCACGCGTGGCCATCACTTCAGATTCTTAGTGCCCTACTCCAGACTACAGTCTCACCAACAGTCGTTTTTTTCCATCCACCATCCGATTTTGGAATGTGCTACCAGAAGGCGCCGTCACTACATCAACACTAGAGTAGTTCAATACATACGGGCGAAGCCTGGAGAAACAACATCCACTTTAACAGAACCCGAAGACCTGTTTTTAATTGTAAATGTTGCCATTCAATGGTTTTTAGTGGAATTGTTTCCTGCGGGACATGCAGCAGATGTGCGAATATACGTCAGAGGGGGTCCTCCTACATACCAGAACCCAACAAAACCGCACAGAACCCCCCAGAACCGCACAGAACCCCCTCTAAATTACATTTGCGTAGTGTTTTACGATGAAATATGTTTATTTTATGCAATAATCGTTACAGGAAAGAAGAATATAAGTAAATTCTTTCTTATAGTTGCCTTTGTCTAGGCGGTTCTGGGGGGGTTCTAGTATTTAGTATTTTTCTCCTAAATAATAATAATAATAATAATAATATGGTTTTAAGCCGAGTTTCCACTGAACGTGCTCACGGGCTTTACAATAAGTACATGACATCTAATATGAATATGTAACTAACTAGATATTATGGCGGGATAGGCTAAATACCAGAACCGCACAGAATTCGCTTAACCCATCCTTTAAATGACATTTTGCACGCCGCTGTCGGGGACAATATTCCATTTTCAGTTTCTTTTTAGCATCCAAATTCATACATGGTCTGAATGTCAGACACTTCCCCCTGTCACCCCGCCCCCTTCTAAATAGTTAATTTTTCCCAAAATTTGTTATTTCCCCCTAAAGTAGACATTGTCCCCCCCCCCCACCACACCAAAAGTAGTCCTCCCCCTGTTGGTCTTTTCTTGTCTTTGTAACACTGACCTTGGGCTCCATCTCGGGCCGGGAGAGGAAGGGGGCCCTAGATCACAATCTTACAAAGACTTGGTCATCCCCCCCCCCACCACCAATTTGTCCGTGCAGTAATTTATTTAAATAATGTTTAATCGTTTAACCCTTCTAGAGTTTACATGCTGCAAACAAACATTGCAGACCTGTTTTTTTCAAGAAAAAATGGAAAAAAAAAATCATGAGGGGAGGACTACTTTTTTTGGGGGGGGGGGGGGTACTACTTTGGGGGAAATGACTACTTTTGGGGGGAGGGGTGACTACTTTGGGGGAAATGACCAATTTGGAGGAAGTGACCGGGGGCAAATTGTTAGGGGGGGGGGGGGGAGTCTTGCACCCCATGGTCTGTATCGGACGACATGTCACCAAAATACTGTTTATCTAACGACCGAAGGGATGTAATGGGTCATTTTTTGTGCTCCCAACTACCTCCCTATTCCCACGCTTCTTCTCTACTTCCAACACTCGGAGACGAACTGCTTGATGACATCCCTTGCCCAATTCTTTTCAAACTTTTCAATCTCTCCGATTAGCATATTAACCCTCTCCTTTGAATCTCTTACTAACCACATGTCCTTCATTCTGCCATCCCACTTCCCTATTACACTGCTAGTGAATCTTGTTCCTTTAGACTGGTATTTTATCAAGGTACCGGTACTCTTCAAAACCCGGCTTTTCTTTATCACGCCCCACCCCCACCCACCATCCTATTGGACCATCCACCCTGTCCTGGTATTTGAGTTGAAAATAAAATGCCATAAGTTAACTATCTTCAATGAGTTCACAGTTTAGAGTGAAAGTTACGGAATAAGTTCAGTAAATTAGGTCCGAGTCTTTAGCGAGATAAAATATATCTGCTTGCCTGCTATTGTTAAAAAACCCAGAGTTAATAAATCGGTCGAGAACATTTACTTGAAAGGAAATTGATAATACGAAGTCAGGCAGGGTTGTGGTCTTCAAATATTGATTGCAACATATATAGTATTTAAATTGTCTTTAAAACAAATCAACCTTTTTGGAATATTTGTTCATTCAAATGCGATGTAAATTCTGAGCAGATAAGCTTTTTGGTGTCGCAAAGGATTTCAATCCCACATTGTCCCTGTGCGCCCTCGGCGTGCTGAACTTTTCATTTATTCAGATTAGCCATATCATCCAGACCTCAATGCTTTTATTTTATGACATCTTTTCGCGAGTTTAGATCGAGTTATGATGAAGGCTAAAATTCTGAGTTAACTCCCTTGACTACATTTTAAATTTCGTTGTTCAGCTGAAATGAGAGCGAATTTGGTAATAAATCATGTTTTAGTTTTCCACAGAACGCTAAAACAGTGTGGAAATGGAATCTTTTCTTCAAAAACAATGTGTAAATGTAACTTAGAGGAGGTTCTAGGGAAAAATCTGAGAGGTTCTGGGGGGTTCTGGTATTTGGGAGAAAAATACTAAATACCAGAACCCCCCAGAACCGCCTAGACAAAGGCAACTATGAGAATGAATTTACTTCTATTCTTCTTTCCTGTAGAACCTCCTCTAAGTTCTTCTTTCCTGTAACGATTATTGCATAAAATAAACATATTTCATCGTAAAACACTGCGCAAATGTAATTTAGAGGGGGATTCTGGGGGGGGGGGGGGGGGGTCTGTGAGGTTCTTGGGGGTTCTGTGCGGTTCCGGTGGGTTCTGGTATTTAGGAGAACCGGTCAGAGGGGATCAGGGACAACCCGCCCCGCTATATGCAACAAAGAGGCGCGTACCGAATCCGAGAAGCCAGAGCACCACAGAAACTGGTATCGAATGAAAAAAACTCTGTTAATTAAATTGTTAATTGTTTCTGAAATGAACATTCATTTCATGTTCGAACATATTATTGTATTGTTATTTGGTTGTTTTTTGTTGGTGTATTTTGGTTTTTATAAGATGTTAATTAATTAAATCATCAATTTTAAAGTTGTTGTTGTTTATTATAACACACATAGACCTCAATATCCCGGCGCGTATTTATTATTATGATCGTAGTATAAGTAATAACAGGTGAACAATTCATTCTGAATTATTCACGTGTTATTACTTACAATACAGTCATAATTGACAGTCAAATGACAGTCAGGTCGTCCCTTATATCCCGGCGTGTGTTTCTTATTATGATCGTATTGTAAGTAATAACAGATGAATTCACGTGTTATTACCTATAATACTATCATAATTAAGTAAAATGACAGGTTATTAGTACTCATAATCCAATCCTAGTCCAATATCATAGTCAAGAAAAATTGGGGCGGGTTGTCCTGGGGCGGGTTGTCCCTGGGACGGATTGTCCCGTTCCCGTCAGGGGCGGTCTGCACAGTAATGCCACTAATGTTAAAGAAGAAGACCGAAATCACCATCAAATACCGGAATCACCTGCTAATTCATATCCCCTCATATTAATATTGAGTTATCTAAATTATGTCACAGGTTTGCTAATTCTTACATTTTATTTAACAAATTACCATGCAATAGATCTATTCAATTAATCTTAAAAAATAAGGATGATTCCGGTATATATTGGTGATGCGCGTGATTCTGGAATGTAGGTAGACCCTTCTCGAATGGACCACGGAAACGAACGCTGTGGTGGTTGTCTTCAAAGTTATAAGGGAAGTAAATCATGTAAAAAAAACAATCCAGAAATTACACGAAACAAATATGTCAAAATCGAACGAAGACTTCCCGTTACATAGATGTGTTTTCAATGGTGATTTAAGAGAGTTATCACAGTTGATAAGATATCACGATGTTTCTGAAAAAGACACACATGGTAGATATTTTCTACAGCGATAAAACTTAACACTTCAAACATCGTTAATATTTTTTGTTGCCTAATTTCGATATTGCCTCGGCCGTTACAAGTGATCCTGAGTCTGAGGGCAAGTTGCAATTCACATGATTTTTCAATAATGAGAAATTTTACGTGGTTTGTATTCATTCAGAGCGTTAAGATGAAGAATGGATCAAGGACAACTCGCCCCAGCCCATGAACAACCCGCCCCAGGTCTATTTTTGGGGTGGGTTGTCCTACATTTTGGGGCAGGTTGTCCAGATTTTTTTCTGATTTTTGAAGAACATTTTTTGGGGTATAGTAATATATAAAAAAGATTTTCACTCATTTTTTTTTTTACCAAAAATTATCCAGTTTTATCGAAAATTATCCACAATCCACATTGATCCCTTTTACACATTCCAGAATGACTGAATTAAGGGGCTATATAAGTAATGAAATTTTGTTTATTTTGAAAATTCTTACCTATGATATTCCTTCAGTTCAAATTAAATATACACGAAATGTACATCAAATTGAAGATTGAGATGTGTAATCAACTCATAGAGTTGACAATAGGTGCCACTGGTTCCTGGAAGTCTGCTACCGTATTTGTTCCAGAACTGATAATTTAATAATATTTCACGAAAACAACTTGTGGCCAAATGTGCTTTACATATCCAAGAAAAAAGCAAGAGTATCAAAATTCTTCAAAACACGGCGACAGAGCTGCATGGGGGTAAATTCCAAAGCCTTTGCTTTTGTTTACATATGAATTTACTTTCGATTTCCGGACAACGTCATCAGACGGAAAAAGCATGTATATACAGTGCTGTCTAAAATCAAATAATGAGAAAGATTGCCTTCATATAGTATACTGTTATTAGATAGAGACTGCACAGTTACCATATTCAATGCAAGGTATCATGATACCTGTTCAAATTTCTTAGAATTACGATTTTGTTTTTCGATAGAAATTCGTGGTATCGAATCAATGAGGATTGCCTCGCTACTGATTGAGAACTTTAGGATTGAGTCTGTGAGGATTGACTCGCAACTCTGCGTGTGGGGAGTGGGCTACAGAGAAACCCACTACTCGCCCCAGCAATATCAACAATCAAACAGCAGCTACAATATGCAATAACGGAGTTCTATATTTCTCTAATAATAATGTGGAGGTGTTGAGTCAGTGAGGATTGCCGTCTACTCATTAAGAAATCTAGGATCAAGTCTGTGGGGACTGCCTCATAATTCTGCGAGTGGGGAGTGGGCTCCAAAGAAACCTACCCCTCGCCCCATCCATAGCAACAATCACACAACAGCCAAAATATACAATAGCGAATTCCTATCTCTCTCTACCTGTAACTTTTCTAACTGAACACTCACTATGAATGTTTTTGCGACACTAGGCTTGCCATGATTATGCAAAAAAGTCTACTAATCGGCGGTCGTGCCGATTGATCGACTTTAAATTTGAAAGTCAACTTTTTTGACTTTCACCTCTGCATGTATAACAACACCACTGCCTTGCCAGAATGTGATCACGCTGTATATACATGATGGGAACTTTTCTGGATGTTTAAACGACAGTGGTAGACCATATGGAGGTAAAGGAGGGCGGCCTCAGGCTCCCCCCCCCCTCAAATAAATCGTCATTTTTCTAAGTCCGATTCGGAAATGTTTGCGGTAATTACCTCCCACTTTAATGATTTTTTTTTGTTGAAAATATGAAAATTATTTTCAGGTATTACTGCTCTCGTCATGTCAACAACATGTCTGTATTTTAAACAACATCGTTTCCAATAACCATTCTTTGCTCATAAATCTTTTATTTTGAACAACACAAAATGAAACTCGCTGCGTTTGATGAAATTTGCATAGCCATTCTCAATCATGGGTCAAGAACACAAAAGTCAAGGTGAAGTTGTCATTTTGTTGTCTCCCTTTGGTCAGCATTTAGCCATTTATCAGTGCAGCATATATATCTGCCATTATCTGGAGGCTGGAGCAAGGACCGTTGAATGTTTAACGGTAGGGCAGACGATCGAGCAACTTAACAGACTATGTTCAACGAAACGTTCATTCCGACATTCACCAAGCCTTATAATGTGGGAATGATGGATCGTTGACTATGTCACCATGTTATTTGAAATGTACACGGTCACACGCCCGGTTATACCTACCTTTAGGACTATTCAGCCATCTCGTTTTAGTCAACCCTTTGTTAAAAAAATGTAGTCAAAAATGTCGACTAATCGTCGATTTTGGGCTCTGGTTAATCGACTATGGAATTTCATAATCACGGCAAGCCTATGCAACACACCTTTCTAGAAGATGCATGGAAATAGAAGACGAAGCATATGAGGAATTGGAACAACCTACCTCCATTCTGTTAACGTACACACGAAACCACCAAACACCAAGCAATGATTGAAACAAGCTTGCCTGGCTGGGACCAGTGTAGATTTTAATAAAAGAAATATTTGAATAAAGATATAACAGCCCTTTTAAGGGCTTTGGGTGGGTGCACAAACAGTCAGGCCATTGAAACGTCCATAGACACTTCCATCAATGAGACACTCACAGAGACCATTCGTTACCACAGACACTTCTGATAATACCACATTGACCACGGAATTGAATGCTGAATTTGATCTTCAACATAAACGCACTTATATTCACATGTTATCACTTATAATACCATCTGACATAATTAATAAACAAATCCATTGTCCCCTAATTAATAATGATCATATACAATGTAAGTTACAACAGCTGAATAATTTATTTGTTATTACTTATCCAATCATAGTCCAATATCATACAGTAAAACCTGTCTTGAGAGACCACTGTCTTGAGAGACCACCTGTCTTGAGAGACCACATCTGCCAGGCACCGATTGATTTTACTCTATAATGGACCTGCTATGGGAGACCACCTGTCTTGAGAGATCACTGTGACCTGGTACCAACTTGTATTTTTATGCCACAATGGACCTGTCTTGAGAGACCGCCCCTTTGAAAACTGAAACCATGACAAAAACTTTTTACCTGTTCTGGAATTGGAAAATCCATTGTGGTTTTACTAACATAATTAAAAGTATTAAAATCTCTTAATTGGGTTTCAATTGCTATTCAGTTGCATAACTCATTAAAGATTGAGATGTTTTTTATAAGACTCCCGTGAAAAGATTAGTATTATTGCCGAATAAACAATTTCATACATACCTGAAATGTGACAGATAGGATTATAAAAATAAATTTGTGTTGAAAATCTTCAATGAAGATTTTCAACACTAATTTATTTTAAAATTTTTAGAACAGTCCATTTCAATTTGTTACAAAAACTTCATAAAAATGAACAACTACAAAGTAATTACAAAATTCACTCTTCTCCATTTCTGGATTTTGCGGTTGGTTATTCACTGACTTAAAAAACCTGAAACCTGTTATGAGAGACCACCTGTCTTGAGAGACCACTTTTGTGTGGCCCAAAGGGTGGTCTCTCAAGACAGGTTCTACTGTATTCAAATAGCTAATAACTGCGGCGAGTGAAAAACATGGGGACGGGTTGTCCCAGTCGGTTTGGGGCGGGTTGTTCCGTTCCCATGAAGAATTAATCAGGTTGATTGTACTAGTCCAGGTACCAGTGATGAATAAATGT
Source organism: Pictodentalium vernedei (assembly GCA_031216915.1). Taxonomy (NCBI): domain Eukaryota; kingdom Metazoa; phylum Mollusca; class Scaphopoda; order Dentaliida; family Dentaliidae; genus Pictodentalium; species Pictodentalium vernedei. The sequence continues at coordinate 13,040,897 of CM062293.1, read as the reverse complement.
ATAAACTTATTTAGAAATGTACATAGAGCTTGTTCATGTAATTGTAGTATAGTAGCTTGTACTGTTACTGTAGTTTATCTCACAATCGGGGCGTTTTTTCACTGTTACGCAACTCAAGTTTAATGTATCTGGGCCCTTGTTCCGAATCCGTATCAAGGGCCCCTGATATAAGCATGTGATTCTGCTGTTGCCAAAACAACGACATTAATATCATTTTTTGATCGCTTTGCATTTTTCCCTTCAGAGAAAACAATATTAGGTGAGGCAAAGCCAAACCTAATATTGTTTTCTCTGATCCGTATATGACACTGTATCTGCCAACTAAACGCCCTGTAACATATTTATTATGCACAGCATGCTATGATGTCATTGGGGAAGTTAACTCAACGAATAGTTAAATTATGCGCACTTTTTGGCATCTTGGGCTGGTTTGTAGCCTATTATTGGGATTTTTCTGAACGCTCGAGTCAAGGCTTCTCTCTTGAAGTTAAAGGATTAGCTTTCGCTATGAAATGTGGAAAACTCCACCTCAATAAACGATGAATGGCATATTTTAAAATATAATAAACCTTTACACCAAGAAGGATATTTAATTCACCAGTAATTGTTGCAAAAGTAACAAACAAATTCACGTTGATGAAACACACAGTTGCTCCACTTCGCAAGACAGTATTCAGTACATTGAATCCCAGTGACGTAATTTTCTCTGAAGTGTAACGTCATCACTGACCTCAATATGAAGATCGATGAACGCTATTCTATTTTTCAATTTGCGTCTTTCCATCGATAACGCAAATGAAAAAGTTCCCCTTAAAATAGTTTTATAACACATTTTGTGGTCAATATTGTGAGATAAATTTATCATCACCGCAGTGTGTGTCTCCAGAAATTCTGATCAAGTCTCGTTGTAAGTACAGAATCGCATTTCGACTCTCTCTAACAGGCTCGTTGAAATACTGTTCTGTTCCTACAACTCGACTTGATCTGAATTCCCGGAGACACACACTGTGGTGATAATCTGTATGTATAAAGTGTATTATATCCAGTGCTTGATTTAATTAAAATGTTTGCATAGCATTTTATGGGAGCTACTAAATACCATATGGGTGCTACTAAATGCCGAACACAACCAAACAGGTATCAGGACAACTTGTTCCTACAGCAACTCGTTTTAGTCAAGATGTACCCAAAATTGAACTACTCGCTCCCATTTTTGTCTGGACAACTCGTCCCGCTGATTGGACAATTTGTACCGTCTGCTGGACAACTGGTACCCAGGATCGGTTTTGCATCACTGTTTGCGATGCAATTTTCCTCTAATGTGAATCAGTTCCATAAAATTGGATAGCAAAGTGCGATGCACATGTATTTCAGTAAACAAAATAGGATTATCCCTCTTTGTTCTGGCATTTAATGCACTCACATAGTATAGTATATAGGCCAGACATGGGGTCAAATACTTTGGAAAGTATTTAAATGCAAATGCAAATACTTTTCAAATTTTCAAATGCAAATGCAGCTGAAATTGTTCAAATGCAAATACAAATGCAAAGGCATTTGAAAATCAATTCAAATACTTTTCAAATACTTTCCAATACATTTTGACAAGTTAAAGAAAACAAAACTAAAAATCAACTAAATCTTTCTTTCAATGTTTATTATATAATAATAATAATAATAATAATAATAATAATAATAATAATAATAACTTCTTTATTGTACTGCTACACCGTTATGGTCAAATGTACATCAAGATTAACATTAACATTAACATTACACATTTAGTTGTTCAGGAAAAAAGAGAAAAAAAAACAAATCATATATTTATGTAAGGTGGTACAAAAAAAATATTTCAACTTAGTTCAACGTGCTGTTATTAAACATTTTTGTATTACTATCTTGGCTCTAGCACGGCCATTGTGGATTGATTACATTTAGTTTGTTCAGTTACAGAAAATAATATTCAATTTCTTCTGCTTGGCATATAATTTCTCTTGTAGCTGTGCTGTATAATTTTTCACCCAGTGTTGAATGAGTGTTCCTTAATCCACTTTCCACCTGTGTTATCCCCTAGACTGTATTCTGATAAAAAAAATATGCTACTTCAGTTGATTCAAAGACTAAGTGGATGGTCATTTATTACACCATGCTGTGCCTCGTGTCAGTTTGTCTGAACACACTTTATCAGCACAGTAATCTGCCAAGTTCAAGATTTCTTTAGACTGGACAAACAAATTAATTAACAAGAAGGAATTCCCTTTCCAGCCAACTGTGTAAAACTAGATATAATTAATCTGTGGAGTAACAAATGCAAAGTTCAATTTATAGAGTTAAGTCAAAAGTATTTGAAATGTATTTGGAAAGTATTTGAAATTTCAAATACTTTTTTTTTCAAATGCAAATGCAAATGCAAATACTTGCTTCTAAAATATTCAAATGCAAATGCAAATACTTGAAATCACGCATTTAAATGCAAATGCATTTGACCCCAAGTCTGATATAGGCACATCATAACTACGAAGGATGCTTTTTCAGGCATGTCGTAACTGCGACTAACGAGAGATGTTGTTCAACAACAATCACTCAAAAATGTGAATGGCATACAGAAACACGCGATTGCTAACCAACCAATCATCTGTACTTTGCTTGGAGGTCATCGAGCTGTTCCAGTCAAAAAGTAGCCTACATCTAGAGTGTTCCAGTTTTACAGTGTAAAAATAAAGCTCTTTAATAATCTGTAACCTGAACATGCAACCCTCTCACCCAAGTGTTCAGGTTTTGATATCTATATTGTGCCCAGTGGTTATAACATTAACATAGAGAAATACCCATTTCGTGTAAAACAAAACTAAAAAATATACAAAAAATAATTGATAAGGCATTTTTGTCTTTTGTTAGGTATCGGATCCATTCATCCTAAATATATGTTTGCCGCGTTCGTTCACCCTAAAAGTGGGTCTTTTTGCCCTAAAAAGTGGGTCTGTTCATCCTAGGTTTCGGGTTCATTTGTCATAGTATTTTTTTAGGGGTTTAATACATAAAAAATTATTCATATAATGGGGTCTAGAGGTTTTGTTCCACCACAAGTTTGTCCCAGTGGACTTTCGTACCACTACTGGCTTGTCCCAGGAGGTTTCATACCACTATCTCTGGAGGGTTTGTACCACTACAAATTTGTCCCACCTACTGCCCATGATTACTGTTGCAAAACTACCAATGCCAAACTGAATGAATATGTGTAGGCCTGTAACAAATAGGCACTGGACAGATTAAGTATAACGTTGTGTGATGCATACTGTGTGTGGTGGGGTGGGGAGGGGGGAACCTCCGACTAGGATTTTGCAGAGAATTGGTTAGTCATGGGCTAAACAGTTTGATACCGAATGACCCCCCCCCCCCCCCCCCCCCCCCCACACACACACACACACTATGTCTGGAGGTTTTGTACCACTACAAATTCGTCCCACCTACTGCCCATGATTACTGTTTGCAAAACCACCAATGCCAAACTGAATGAAGACGTGTAGGCCTGTAACAAATAGGCACTAGACAGATTAAGTATAACGTTGTGTGATGCATACTGTGTGTGGTGGGGTGGGAAGGGGGAACCTCCAACCAGGATTTTGCAGAGAATTGGTAAGTCATGGGCTAAACAGTTTGACCTGAATGACCAACCCCACCCCCCACCCCCATCCCACCCCCATTCCCCTGGCAGCGGCAAAGTGGTGCCTTCACTGGGTGCCAATGTTTTAGTTTGGGTGGGATACGGGCACGTAATATGTAGGTGGCACAATCAGCATGATGCCTGCCTAGAAGGGGAAAGTCTGGTATGTTGTTTATCATATAGACCAGTGGAGTCTTTAAAGTTCATGTCCCAGTGAGTGTGACATTGCTATATTGGAATATTTTATTTTATTCGGTTGATTGAAACATGATTGAATTATGCATGTAATTGTTGTCTTATTTTAGTACTTTTGAGGGTGGAACCATCATGAATGAAAACTGCTAAACAATTACACCCACTTGCTAATCAATTTCAAGAGATAGGAAAAAAACTGTTAAACAAAAATTTTAAAACAAATCCTACCCTGGGTACCTGATATTATTTACAAGGGGAGCCTGTGGAGGCCTGATAGTAAGGCCAAAGAAAAAAAATGTTTGGTTTGGGTTACCTGACCGACCCTTTTTTAAGCATGCGACTGCAGAAATTTTATCAGCCTTTCAAAAATCGCAAATTTTGTGTTCCACTCGAAACTTTATTTTGTAGCCATTGTAGAATCTTTGGCCTAAACATTTTTTTGACGAAAGCAAACTTGTCCTTATTACATCGGCGGCTTTTGTGTGTGGAATATAGGAATTTTGTAATGAAGAATTATCCGTTTGTTCAAAGCATGATCCTGGCAACATATTTAACTCCTTGCATGCTGCTGACGGATATTCTTGCCCAGGACACGATTTCTTTTGCTATTCACATAAGTATAAGGCTTAATAAAATTAAAAATCTGTTTCTCAGGCCTTCCTGCATGGTCCTTTTGGCTGCCAATCTCTTCTCATAACCAATGCAAACTTGAAAAAATAAAAATTAAATGGTTCATGTCTGATATTTTATGCAAGTTAATCAAATTGATAAATTTGTCCCTTGAGTGCAACAAGGTTTTGCAATGCTTTAGCATTGCAAAGCCTTGTTGTACCCAGGGGACGAAACACACCACCATCCTTGCTATTCTGTTGATTATGAGGCCAAAAACATAAAATAAACCAAGAATATATACTTCTGATGGCAAAGAAATAATTACAAAAATAAAATATAAAATAAAAAACCGCCTGCCCGCCCGCCCACATGCAATTTTACAAAACTTGGCCCGAGAAACAGAACATCTACTTTGTGTGGCCTAATATAGACATATTTAATCAAATATTTCCTCTGAAAATTCTATGGAGTTTTTCATAATGATTCCTGCAGTTAAATTGAGATGAATTTTTCGTCAAATCTAGTCATGGCTGCTTAACAGCAGCCATGACTAGATTTGCTGAAAAATATCTTGAAAATACTCTGCAGGTTAAGAGTTAAGGGTAGAGAAAAACTCACTTATTACGCAGTTTGATATAACAAATATGTTATTATACAATTATGGACTTTTGTAGTGGTGAATATGATGGAATATGAACCTAAAAAACTTATATTGACCGAGGCATTATTAAATACACCATACTCAAAAAAAATAATCTTCTATTTGTCAATTGAAAGTTCAATTATATCAACCAGAAATACTTTTATTTAACAATAAAATAGTTATCATCTGCAGAATAACATAAAAATAAACAGTGTGTCACAGTATGTTAATTGAAATCGAACTAGAGAGGGGATTTCCGAAAGCTATATTTAGAAAGCTGATATTCAGTAGAAAACTGGTGTACATGGATTTTTGAGTACCAGTCATGTGTATGAGTTCCAGCCAATTTTTAAAAAAAAATTTTTAATTTTATTTTTTATTAGGGTTTAATGACACATTAACAGCCAGGGTCATATCATGTCAGTGACAGTTTTATGGGTGGAGGAAACCAGAGTACCCGGAGAGAACCACCGAAAATGGCGAGCAGCTGTCGGCTCTCCAACATCGTAACTCTGAACTCTGCACCGAGGCACAGGCAGGGTTAGATTGGTTGAAGACATCCACACTTTTGACATGCAGTATGCCTTAGTACACAGCATCATCGTGCCCCCATGTAGGCAATCGGGGTTAAGTGCCTTGCCCAAGGACACAATGCGGGAGCACGAATCAGTTGCTGAAATGGTCACCCATCCAACTACTAACCGTGCTCGATGTTGCTTAACTTCGGTGATCTGACGAGAACCGGTTACCGCGATGCCACCGCGTTCCCCATTCCAGCCAATAGAAATGTGATTATTTATAAAGTACATTATAAAACAAATTAGGGTTTAAACCCCAGTCAACTCTCCTTTAAATTATGCTTAATTTATGACATATGATGTGATATTTGGTATGACAAGTAAGACTGCACGATATTCAAAACTGACTGCGGTATACCGGTATATCGAAAACTGTTCAGATATATGAACACAAGTACCATAATCGAGACTCGAGGCATCACTATCTGAGTGAATTAGAATGCCTTGATGATGTGATTCGAAACACCTTTACCCAACGCAAACGATATCAAAATTTATTATTTTCAAAATTAGTCTATCAGATTTTCCCCGAAGATTTCAACAAAACTATATCATGTGACCCCTCAATGGAACGAGCTCAACGAGCTCGTTCCAATGAGGGGTAACATGATATAGTTTTGTAGAAATTTTTTAAAATTATTTTTTCAACTGCTGAATTTGTATATTACGAGGGCACAAGCAGACGATTTTTTGGATAAAGGGATAATATTATTCATTCGGGGCTACAGTTAAAAAAACTCAAGGCATCTTGAAAATTAAATTGTAGGTAAATAAATAATGACGATAAACCATCATTTTTGTAATTACACCGGTATTTGATCGATATTAGTTTGAATACCGGTATGGTATGGTTTATCGATATACCGATATACCGTGCATCCCTAAGCACAAGCACGTTAATTAGTTGGCTAATAAATAATTAACAGTAATTATATTCCCCACCAGTATATTGGTTTCGATTGGACAAATAAATATATTATTTGACAATTTGGATTTAATGAACACAAACATCAGTTATCATTGCCATTTCAGTAATTATATATTTCAGTGTTATCATTTTTGTTTTCTCATTTATACATGTTTCAATTGTCACTTGTTTTTTCAGGCCTGGCATTTTCAGGAGAGCTATTTATTTGCTCGCCTACTGCTCGCCTTAAAAAAATTAAGGAGGGAGAAAACTAGCCCTCCTGGTCTTAGAAAATAATGATTACCATAACCGCCTATGCCTAAAACCAACATCTTGTAAGATCTCTGCTACATGTGTATGTTAGTAGTCTCTGTAAGACAGCTACACTGCACCTCCCACATCTCCGGGTCTTACCAAGGCCCGGAGGTGTGGGAGGGGCAGTGTAGCCATCTCACAGAGACTACCTTGTTAGCAGCACCAAAATAAAATGTACAAAGCCCATTTGGCAGAATTCATTAACAGTAAAACTTCATTTTGCAATTTTAGCTTTTGTTAGCTTCAGGAGAGCTAATTGCTCGCCTAGGTCATACGAGGGGAGCGAGTTTTAGCCCTTGTGCATTTTTAAGAATGCCAGGCCTGTTTTTTGTTTATGTTGAGAAGTCCGTTCCAGGTTGCCCCCCCCCCCCCCCCCCCCCCCTTTACATTTGGCACCTGTTGTGGGTGTTCCCATTGATGTACTCGGCTGATCATTTACAGACTCATAGTCACTGCTCACATTATAAGAATCAGTGTCGCCTGAATATTCCAATGACGATTTAGTAGATGATTTGCTGTCAAAATCGTAATCACTGTCTGAACTTTCAACGATTTTTTGAAGGGCTTTGTCCAAATTATAATGAGACTTGATTACACACCGCCCAAGGCAAAATAAACATGCCAACAACATTTGGAAACATCTCCCACAACCATTCACCAATGAGTAACGTCCTACTATCTGACATTGGAAATGTGCCATAGTAATTTGCTATACATCATAGAAATGATGAATCTCGTTGGCTATCTTGGGAAACGTAAAATTCCGTTTCCTGTCTGTACAGAATGATGGATGGAAATGGAATATTCTGTTCCCAGCCGATAGAGTGTGGTAACCTGTACTGTGCTATTTAACTGCAACAAGACTATTGTACTAATTTTACTTTGGACGCTTATGTAGCCCATATTTATACTCATTCTTGCTGCATCTGGGGGGCCTCGTCTAACATACATCCTGTTTTGATCAACTATCGCTATGCTATGAAAAACGGTAGCTCACCGCTTTAGTAAGTTATTCCCAACATAATATGATATGGTATGGTATGGTATGGTGGTATGGTATGGTATGGTATGATGGTATGGTGTGGTACGGTATGGTAATAATGGCATAGTATTGTATGGTATAGTGGGATATAATTTAGTTTGGTACAGTGGACCCCACTTAATTAGATATCTCTTAATTGTATATCCCTGTTAATTGAATATAATTTTCCAACACAAAACCATTTGCCATACCTCCAATGCAAATTTTACCTGTTAATTGAATATAGGTTATAGAGTAAACTCCAGTTAGCCCTTTACCCAATGCATATGGTATCAAAATTTATTATTTTAAATATTATTTTTTCAAATTTTTCAAAAAAATTTCCACAAAACCATGTGACCCCTTGTTGGATCGAGCTCGACAAGCTCGTTCCAACAAGGGGTCACATGATATGGTTTGTTGAAATTTTTTGAAAAATAATATTTTTTCAACTGCTGAATTTGCATATTACGTGGGCAGATGCGGCCGATTCGTTGGGTAAAGGGTTAATTGAATAAAAAATCTTGTAACCTGTTGAGAAACTACCCTGACTCTCCCCAGTTTTTCTTTGTTTATAGACCTATTTGGCCTCAGTGGATCCAATACAGGTATTTAATCTATTACATCTTGTTTGACAGAGCTCATGGAGCTCTGTCAAACAAGATATAATAGAATAAATGCAGTACTGTATGGTACAGTGCTCTGCTGTACTGTATTTCTTAAAGTTATTCCTAGTCTGTATTACCTTCTTTCTCTCATTTTTATCCCCCCCCCCGAAAAAAAATTTCGGGGGATATAGTCGTCACGCATTTTTTTTTGTCCGTCCGTCTGTCCGTCCATACGTCTGTCCGTTTACATTTCGTTTCCAGATGATAACTTCCCTTGAAATAGTTTGATTGTAACCAAACTTGATATGTGGCTTAAACATATAAAAATACAGGTCAAGTTCGAATCTGGGTTCATCCTGATTAATATTATCAGAGTTATGCCCCTTTTTAATTTAGAAAATCTTATGATTTTTGGTTTCTGGATGGTAACTTCCCTCAAGATAGTTTGATTGTAACCAAACTTGATATGTGGTGCAAACATATCAAAATACGGGTCAAGTTCGGAAATGGGTTTGTCCTGATTAATTTTACCAGAGTTATGCCCCTTTTCAACTTAGAAAATCTTATGATGACCACACTTTTTTCGGGGGGATCAGCTGCCCCGTGGATGTGGCAGCCCTCTAGTTTGTTAAGTGAGTTGGTCAAAGCATGGATGTGACTTGCAATTCCATCGGGATGTACCTTGCATCTATTCTGCCTTTACCCTGCATTCACCTTGCATGGTGCTCCAATATTTCCGGAGCCGCCCATAGAGTGTTTGCAATTGACCACTTATCAGTATTCGGTTCTTCATTAATGTCACACATATTGTTTCTCTTTGTTCGTGAGGGAATACCAGGTAGACAGCTAATCGGGCAATGATATCCCCTAGTGTTATACATTTTATTTCTTACCGGAATATTTATTCATATGTACTGTATTGTTTGCTTTTGTGTACTGCTGAATAAAGTTATCTATCTATCCCTGCAGTGAACAAGTTAAATTGTATGCTTCTAGGGAAGTTAGTTATATCGAATTATCAACGATCAACGAATATGGATTATTAGCCGAGATGAATAAAATTACATATAATTTGAATTTCGTTTACATTTTGGTAATTTATCATCTTCTTAATTGATTTCTGCCCTTAACTCAGACACTTATCATGAGTTCCAAGGATTAACAACATGTTAATTAATAATAAATAGTAGGGCTGTCACGATTAATCGATTGTCACATCAAAATCGATTAGTATTTTTCGTTGTCGATGAATCGCTAAATTTTACCCCATTTTAGACGTTTGATAATTAAAAAAAAACTATTGGATGAAAAACTATTGTTGCTAAAGGTAAAAGGTCAAGAACGTCGACGTTAAACCTCAAGAAGCCGTTAGAAGCATTTGTCTTTCAGGTACATCAAAGCTTTGATGTCCTGAACTTTTGAACCGTCAGTGTAAAAATTAAGACCGGTCGGCAGTTGCGAACTTGCAAAGTTCGCAACTGACGACCGGTCTTGATTATTACACTGACAGTTCAAAAGTTCAGAACATCAAAGCTTTGAATGTACCTAAAAGAGGATCATCTTCGTTGTATACTTGATGGAGGTTGGTCAGCTAACTTGAGCTTCATTTTTAATGATTTCAAAGAGAGGGAGAGGGGGAGGGTCATCTAGGTTTGATTAATCGATTATTATCGATTATTTGCGACGATTAATTGATTCCTAAATTAAAAAATCATGACCACCCTAATAAATAGTGTAAATAACGTGAGGAGATTCTATATAAGTTGCTCATTATTTTCACAAATTAATTTGTTTTACAAATTAATGCCTACAGCCAGGTTAATTGAAATGTGCAGTAAAATATATTTATGCTGAGAATGGTTACACTTCATTTCATCTTGTGCAATGTCAGTAACTATGTGTTGGGAAACAATTGGGATTTTCACCTAACATTAATATATAGCATGGCTCATATGTTATTTTGGAGTAAAAAATCCAAACAAATAATGAAATTTTAAAGGCAATTTTTATCTCACCTGAGGGATTAATTTGAAGTTTGTTGAAATCAGGTCTCTGCAATCATATTTTGGCTCCTTATGGCAGTCCAGATTTCAACTTGCTGTAACAGGAGGAATATTCTTTAAAAATCGTCTTATTCAGATCCACCTGTCAGAATCTTTTGATGATTGGTATAATGCATCTTCAGATGAGCCAGATTGAAGATGGGAACCCAAATTTTAACTTGGTGCAATATGAGGAAATTTATTTAAGAATCTTCTTCTACTGAACTGCTAGTCAGCATCTCTTGATATTTGGTGTATTGCATTTTTAGAGGGGTCAGCTTGAAGTTTGTTCAAATGAAGTCCCTGCAGTGATATTTGAGCTCCCTGTGGGAGCCCAAATTTTAACTTTATGCATTATGAGAAATATTTCTTAAAAATCATCTTCAGATTCATCATTCAGAATCTTTTGATATTGGGTATGCAGCACCCTAAGTGGGTCAAGATTTAAATTTGTTAAGATGAAGACCCTAGGATCGTATTTAGGCTCTCTATTGGAGCAGCAACTGTAGGAGATTAAGATTTCAGTTTGTTCAATTCAAGTCCCTTAGGCCATATTTGGGCCCCCTGTGGGATCCCAACTTTTACAGGGTTTGCACATTCTTGAAAAGTCCTTAAATTTCAATCTTACTCTTTGAATTTTGAAAATTCAGAAAAATGTACTTGAAAAGTACTTGACAATCCATCAGACTCCTTGAAAGTCCTTGAATTTTGCCCTATATCATTTTTACCTGTGTAATAGTGGACAATTGAAACATCTCTTTTGCACTTGTTTTAGTTGAAAAACGAAAAAAATGAGCATAACTAATGGATAATCGATGAATGAGGAATTAAAGGTCAGGCATAATTTAACCCTTTACCCAACGAATCGCCACATCCGTCCGCGTAATATGCAAATTCAGCAGTTGAAAAAATATTATTTTGCAAAAAATTTCAACAAAACCATATCATGGGACCCCTCGTTGGAACGAGCTCATCGAGCTCGTTCCAACGAGGGGTCACATGATATGGTTTTGTTGAAATTATTTTAAAAATTTGAAAAAATGTTATTTAAAATAATCAATTTTGATATCGTCTGCGTTGGATAAAGGGTTAACTAGGTGTCATTCTGAAAGTACCATAATTTTGTTGCAGAGCATTTTAGAAGCACCGTTTTCCTGGAATTTAGAGGATGAGGTATAAGACATTTTTAACCCTTTCCTCAGTATAACGGCCAAAACCGGCCACCGTTATTCTCAAAAATGGCCAATTAATGTCAATTATTTTTTTCATTTTTGTCTCAAAAACATAGGTTATGACCCCTCATTGGAATGAGCTCATCGAGCTCATTCCAACAAGGGGGCATAACCTGTGTTTTTGAGACAAAAAATTAGTTATTCAAGAATTTGTTTGCAAGTGTCGTCTGCTTTTCATGTAAGGTAAAGGGTTAAAGTAGGTAAGGCTTCTAAAAACGGTCATATTCCAAATGTACATTTTAAAAAAACATCCTTGGAAAATGCTGATATGTCCTTGAAAAGTCCTTGAATTTTTTTGGTCCTTGACTGTAAGAACCCTGTTTTAACTTGGTGCAATATAAGGACTATTCCTGAACAATGTTCTTCACACTCACGATATAGTTTGTTTTGTTACATAGTATTGACATCCTTAATATGGTGAGAATCAAGTTTCTTCAAATCATATCCCTGGGCTCATATATGGGGGTCCTGAATTTTTAACTTAGTGCAGCATGAGGAATATTCTTTAAAGATCAGATCAGGCAGAATCTTTTTGATATTTGGTTTACAGTATTACTATAAGTGCTAGATCAATGTTTGTTCACTGTTATGCCCGGCTGATTTGAGTGAACACCAGAGGGGTTTGAAATTTAACACAGAAATCTGTTTTTTGTACAGAACTTCCATATGAAAGCTCTGATTTGAATAATTTTTTGTATGAATGTTTAGTACCATGGGATACATCACATATAATACAGGTTTTTTTCTCGTGCGTAAATTATGCATATTAGACTAACTTTGTTTTTTGGTGTTACTTTCAGCACTGCAAGTGCAAATGCCAATACGGCTCGGGCTAGAGGCCGTATTTATGAACCGATCTTTACAAAACTTCTTGGGTACCTTTGTTATCACCGTGGGACGAGAACGAGTGTCTTGGGGTCTGGTCCTAAATTCAAGATGGCCGATGGCAGCCATTTTGTACGAAATTTGGTGCAATCAGATTTTTGCACAGAACTTCCATATGAAAGCACTGATTTGAATAATTTTTTGTATGAATGTTTAGTACCATGGGATACATCACATATAATACGGGTTTTTTTCTCGTGCAGAAATTATGCAAATTAGATGAACTTTGATATTTTCAGTGCTGCTTACACACAGTAAGTACACATATCAATACGGCTCGGGCTAGAGGCTGTATTTATGAACTGATCTTCACGAAACTTCTTGGGTACCTTTGTTATCACCTTGGGATGAGAACGAGTGTTTCTGGGTGCAGTCCAAAATTCAAGATGGCTGCCAGTGGCCATTTTGTATCGAAATTAGGTCTAATCAGTTTTTTGTACACAACTTCTACACGGCTCAGGCTAGATGCCGTATTTATGAACCGATCTTTACGAAACTTCTTGGGTACCTTTGTTATTACCGTGGGATGAGAACGAATGTTTTTGGGTGTGGTCCGAATTTCAAGATGGCCACCAGCAGCCATTTTGTACCAAAATTAGTGCAATCAGTCTTTTGTACAGAACTTCTGTATGAAAGTTCTGATTTGAATAAATTTTTGTATGAATGTTTAGTAACATGGAATACATCACATATAGTACGGGGTTTTTTCTCGTGCAGAAATTATGCAAATTAGATGAACTTTGATTTATTCAGTGCTACTTATACTCTGTAAGTGCACATGTCAATACGGCTCGGGCTAGAGGCTGTATTTATGAACCGATCTTCACAAAACTTCTTGGGTACCTTTGTTATCACCTTGGGACGAGAACGAGTGTTTCTGGGCGCGGTCAAAATTCAAGATGGCTGCCAGTGGCCATTTTGTACCGACATTAGGTCCAATCAGTTTTTTGTCACAACTTCTACACAGCTCATATATTTGTGAACTGATCTTCACGAAACTTCTTGGGTACCTTTGTTTTCACCTTGGAACAGGAATGAGTGTGTTTTGGGGTGCCTTTGTTATCACTGTGCTATGAGAACAAATATTTTGGGGTTCAGTCAGACCCACTGTGGGACTCAAAGATTTTTTCTAGTTTAGCATCTGACTGTCACCCACCTTTACAATACTTTACCTATACATTTGTTACAGGCAACGCTCAGTATTTATGTACAGACCGTTACAATACTTTATATGTACCTTTGTTATCAGGTCATTACCTAGATGTTTGTCATTGCTGTGTCACATACTATACATGTACATGTCTTTGTCTTGACAAGTTGAGCTACAGTGTCATTGACACTTTCATTTTTTCTTGTTGTGATTAAATTTGAGTTTGGAAGTGGTTTGAATAATTTTATGCAGAAAAAAAAACCCAAAACAATACCCCCAGGGCCAACAGCCTTCCCTCCTCGAGCTAAATTAGATTAACTATATATATAGATACTGAATGTGACCATAAATACTTCAAACAATTAAATGATTAAGACCCCCCTGGGCCTCTTGTTTTTTAAATGCTCTCTCTGGGTATGGCCGTTGTTTGGTAAAGAGATAAGTAAAATATAACAGAAGTTGAACATTACAAACTGTACAAGAGAGGTAAAACTCCTGAAGAGGCAACTAATCACACACCTAAAAGCATTCCTTGTTAACAACTCTTACAGTCCTCTCATGATAAAAGCAGAGTAAGTAACCATTTACCTAATATAACGGCCCTAACTAACAGCTCTTACAGTCCTCTCATGATAAAAGCAGAACAAGTAACCATTTACCTAATATAACGGCCCTAACTAACAGCTCTTACAGTCCTCTCATGATAAAAGCAGAGTAAGTAACCATTTACCTAATATAACGGCCCTAACTAACAGCTCTTACAGTCCTCTCATGATAAAAGCAGAGTAAGTAACCATTTACCTAATATAACGGCCCTAACTAACAGCTCTTACAGTCCTCTCATGATAAAAGCAGAGTACGTAACTATATACCTAATATAATTGTCCTAACTAACAGCTCTTACAGTCCTCTCATGATAAAAGCAGAGTACGTAACTATATACCTAATATAATTGTCCTAACTAACAACTCTTACAGTCCTCTCATGATAAAAGCACAGTAAGTAACCATATACCTGATATAACAGTCTTAACTAACAGCTCTTACAGTCCTCTCATGATAAGAGCAGAGCAAGTGACAATTTACCAAATGTAACGGTCCTAACTAACAGCTCTTACAGTCCTCTCATGATAAAAGCAGAACAAGTAACTATATACCTCATTTAATGGTCCATTCTGACAGCTCTTACAGTCCTCTCATGATAAAAGCAGAAAAGTAACCATATACCTAATGTAATGGCCTAACTACCAGCTTTTACAGTCCTCTCATGATAAAAGCAAAGCAAGTAACCATATACCTAATGTAATGATCCTAACTAACAGCTCTTACAGTTCTCTCAAGATAAAAGCTGAGCAAGTAACCATATACCTCAGTTAACGGTCCATTCTAACAGCTCTTATAGTCCTCTCATGATAAAAGCAGAAAAGTAACCATATACCTAATGTAATGGCCTAACTACCAGCTTTTACAGTCCTCTCATGATAAAATCAGAGTAAGTAACCATATACCTAATACAACGGTCCATTCTAACAGCTCTTACAGTCCTCTCAGGATAAAAGCAGAGTAAGTAACCATATACCCAATGTAATGGTCCTAACTAACAGCTTTTACAGTCCTCTCAGGACAGAGCGTGGTGGCTCAGTGGTAGACTGTTGATCCCCGTCCAGGACGACCCATGTTGTATCCTTGGGCAAGGCACTTTATCCTGGTTGCATACCTGGGTGCATGACAATGTACTAAGGCACACTGCACGTCGATGGTGCACATGTCTTCAACCGCTGTAACCTTGCTTGAGTGGAGCTTGAACAGAGTTAGAATGTTGAGGAGCTGACAGTTGCTCATCGATGCTCAGTTGTTCTCTCTGGGTACTCCAGCTTCCTCCATCCTTAAAACTGTCACGGACATGATTAGCCATTGTGCATAAGTATGTGACTTTAAACACCAATAAATAAATAAATAAATAAATAAATAAATAAATAAATAAATAAATAAATAGTGCTCTCATGATAAAAGAGTAAGTAACCATTTACCTAATATACTAGTAATGGTCCTAACTAACAGCTCTTGCAGTCCTCTCATGATAAAAGCAGAGTAAGTAACCATTTACCTAATATAATGGTCCTAACTAACAGCTCTTACAGTCCTCTCATGATAAAAGCAGAGTGAGTAACCATATACCTAATATAACAGTCCTAACTAACAGCTCTTACAGTCCTCTCATGATAAAAGCAGAGTAAGTAACCATATACCTAATGTAATGGTCCTAACTAACAGCTCTTACAGTCCTCTCATGATAAAAGCAGAGCAAGTAACCATATACCTAATATAACAGTCCTAACTAACAGCTCTTACAGTCCTCTCATGATAAAAGCAGAACAAGTAACCATATACCTAATATAATGGTCCTAACTAACAGCTCTTACACTCCTCTCATGATAAAAGCAGAGTAAGTAACCATATACCTAATATAATGGTCCTAACTAACAGCTAGTTAGAGGAGTTTAAATAAGTTGAAATAACTTTTCTCCAATCCCTTTTGCATGTATTGTTTGGCAAATAAAATATGTTTAAACTAACTAACAGCTCTTACAGTTCTCTCTTAATAAAAGCAGAGCAAGTAACCATATACCTAACGTAATGGTCCTAACTAACAGCTCTTACAGTCCTCTCATGATAAAAGCAGAACAAGTAACCATATACCTAATGTAACGGTCCTAACAGCTCTTACGTCCTCTCATGATAAGAGCAGAGCAGGTTCTAACTAACAGCTCTTACAGTCCTCTCATGATAAAAGCAGAGCAAGTAACCATATACCTAATGTAATGGTCGATTCTAACAGCTCTTACAGTCCTCTCATGACAAAAACAGACAGAAAATTTCCATTATTTGAAGATGGTGGTCAGTTGTCTTTCCACTTTTCCCCCCACACATCTCCCCACCACTAAATATACTACTCAAAGTTTGCTAAGCACCAAGTATATCCAATTACCTGTTTTACGTTTTAGTTGAAATAATATGAAAAGTGTATATATTTTTTATTTAATTATATCTTTAATGATTTAAGCACAGAAATTAAGATTTTGTTTGTGTTTGACATTATTTTTTAGCTTTTGAATACGATAACCATGGAAAATGGATATTATTGGTAAAAGAGGAAATTTTTCAAATTTGCCAAAAAGTTGACGGAGCGAACTGATATGGGTTCAATATCGAGTATGAGACCCATTATTGTTAATTACAGCTTGACAACACCTTCTCATGCTCCCAATCAGGTTCCAGATGGTCCTTTGTGGGATGTTGTTCCATTCTTGGATCAGCATGGCACCAAGCACTTGAACACTTCTTGGTTGAACTGGATGGACTGAAATTGCACGCTGCAACTCATTCCAGACATGTTCGATTGGATTGAGGTCAGGGTCAGTGATTTTTTTGATTTTTCAAAAAAAAATGAAAAAGAATTGATTTTTTTGATTTAAATCAGATTTATTTGATTTTTATTTCCATACTATAAATTATTCACAAGAGGCTACTT